>VYZQ01068019.1:0-18457 GCA_013400655.1 Mystacornis crossleyi | reverse complement strand
ATAGTACAAGAGTAAAGGAGAATACGATATTATTGTGACATTTTAATGTGACCTCCATGGAATAGCAGCATCAAATTATATAGAGATCATAATGAGTAGGCTTTACTTATTACCATCAACCCTTCTGTATTTACTGCAATTATATAGTAACATATAACTTCTAAGGAGTGAAAGATAGCTTTAAATTTTAATGCAGGTTTTTTTTTCATTAAATTATAGGCACTGATGAATTTGTGAACACACAGCGTCAACCAGTGAGTAGTTTTGGTAGAGGAAGGCGTTTTGCAGCCAAAGGTAACTTCCACTAGTAGTTGTAATTCTAATGGCTGGTTGTATATGATACATTAAATTTTGCTATTCACCAATTTCAATCAGCAGGCAGGTTCGGCTCTATGAAAGTAGAGCACTGTTGTGCATGACCATGGCTTGGGAAGTCAAACACCATCACTCTGAATGTCCTCCTCTTCCTCCTTCTTTCCCTGGCTTTATATGCTGAGCCTGATGCCACGTAGGATGGGATCAACTTTCCTGGCTCTGTCCCATCCTGTCTTGTACTCCCTCTTTCCCCTTGTTGCTGAGGTAGGGTGAGGAGCAGAAAAGGCCCCAGCTCAGTGTGAGCACCACTCAGCACTATAATCGTGCCTGTATTATCAGCACTGTTTCCAGCAAGTCCAAAGCACAGCCCCGTGCCAGCTGCTGTGAAGGAGATTGACTCTACCCCAGTCATACATATCACAATAAATTCTTTGAAAAAAATCTACACCATTTCTTCATCCTTTGGGTTGAACCCCATTATGATGGGGAAATGCTAGACTTGTTTGATGCAGGACGCTGATGACAAGCAGTTTTGCTGTAGACTCTCCAGCAGCAATTATGAAGTAACACGCCAGCTGTATTTAAGATCTTCTGTATTTATGGATACTTAGGATACTGTCATTTGCATGTGAGCCTTTAAGATGTAATTTTTATACCTCTCTAACTTACGTGGAAAAACCAAACTGACATACTGGTATACACACCAAGCATTGGTGGAGAGCAAGACACAGATGCTGTACTAGGAGAACTTCATGGTATCCTGTACCAGATGATGCTCTTTGTCGTTACAATATGATAGAACAGGTGTTTAGCTGAGGAATAAGGGCTGAGGAGTAAATTATGACCTAAGCTGATTGTTTGAATGGTAGACAACACCTAAAATGTAACAGTATAAAAGGAGGAATGCCTTGTTTATGCATATGACTGTTTATTTCCTTTCTTCTCCCACTCCCAGGAGAGTGACTAAGGAAAGGGATTAGAAATAAAAATGCCCTACATACTTGTCACGGCCAACTGAGTAAGCAGTTCTGAGTAATAAAAAAATAAACTTGGTAGATCCTAAAGACATATTTTCAAGTCCTCATTTCGTAGCAGGCCACAACTGGCATTGCCGCCTTTTTCTACAGCACCAGTTAAGAAAACTGAAGGGACTATCATAGTGGCTTGATTAGCATGTACACGTGCAAGGTCAAATACTCAAAGACCTAATGTTTGATTTACTTCTTGAAAAAGGAGAGCAATACTGTTTTCTGTCAGACTTCTTGGCAGAAAGTACTCCCTGTCTTGATTTTTTTCATATGTTTAGGAAAATCATTTAGTTATATTGAACTTCATGTGAAATTATAAAACAAGGACTGAGAAGAATGATTACCAGATGTAAGGTGCTTGACCTGCACATCAAACTTGGGCAAACTTCAATTATTTTGTGTAATGTTGTACTGCAGGTTTTCAAGAAGGAAACGGAGAAGGTGCTGTTACACAAAACAGAGGGTTTAAAGGATTTGGACAAGGTGAGAGTAAGTTTTTTATGTTGACTGGTTTGTATGATGGCAGCATACATCGGTTGTTCTTTGTAGCTTTGCTCATTCCTGAGAGCTAGCAGTCAAGAGTGAAAGGTTTGAAATGGCTTCTGTTCTTCAGCCATGTGAAAGGCACTTGATCTGCTCATGCAGAAGTGTGCAAACTGAGTTACTGTGTGCTGTGCTGTATGTATTGCAGGTTTTCAAGAAAGAAATGCTGTAGATGGTGCTAGTACACAAAACAGAGGATTTAAAGGATTTCGTGGTGGCTTTGGACAAGGTGAGAGTAAGTTTGATGGTTTGGGCTTTTTTTCCCATCCTGAGTGGTTTGTATGCAGCATATGTTTAGTAAATCTTCCTGGATTTGCTTGCTCCCTGAGAACTACCAGTACAAGGGTGAAAGCCATGAAATGGCTTCTGTTCTTCAGCTAGATAAATGGCATTTGATCTGTACATGGAAGATTGAGCAAATCACATTCTTTTATGTTACGTTGTACTGCAGGTTTTCAAGAAGGAAGTGGAGATGGTGCTGTTACACAAAACAGAGGGTTTAAAGGATTTCGTGGTGGCTTTGGACAAGGTGAGAGTAAGTTTGATGGTTTGGGCTTTTTTTTCCATACTGAGAGGTTTGTGTGCAGCATATGTTTAGTAAACCTTCCTGGATTTGCTTGCTCCCTGAGAACCACCACGGAGAACTGAGAACTCCTGCTACTAGTTCTGTTCTTCAGCTGCGTTGTGGAATATGAATGGTCTCCTTAAAAACGAGTGTTACTGGGTATAATACAGTAGAGGTTGGAGTTAATGAAGAAGTTGTTGGGACTGTTGCACTGCAGATTTGTTGCAATAAATAGTACTGGCTTCAACTGTAGTATTTCATTATACTAATGTGCATATGATTTAGAAGAGCTGACCAAGCAGCTCCCACCCTCCTGCCAGCCATTCAGGTGAGTGAGGGGCAGTCATTGGGCCATTTGCATGCAACTTAAAACGCTCTGGGAGTGCTTGTGACCAGGAGTGGGCAAACTCAAGTGTGTCATGGCAAGCAACAGGAGTGAGCAAATGGGTGTGGTAGGGCAGTGAGGGTGTGGCACGACAGGGACTGGCATGTCAGTTTGTGTGGCACTTCGTGCAGGTGGGGTGCAGCCACTCCCCTGGTGGACAGTTGTGTGGTGTTTTGGCTGGATTTTTTTTTGTTGTTGTTTTTGTTGTTCCCCCCAACTTAACTAGATCCAGGATGGATTTGCAAATGGTCAAAAGCCATTGCTACTGCTGCCAGCAGGAGTGTGCTAACCCAGAGTTCCCCCAAGAGGGAAGCAGGTGTCCAGGCCACTGGCTGCAGGGAATGTCTGAGCCTGATGTTAGTACCAGAGGGTGGTGCAAAAAAAACCTGTGGTATAAGCAGGTGACACATTGCTGTGCCTAGGGGCAGAGCTTAAGGAAGAGGTGGAAAGGGTAGGGTGTATTAGGGAAAACAAAAGAGAAATAGACTGGGGAAGTTAGGCCCTTCCAACCCTAAGAGAAGCTCAGCAGATGTCAGAGGAGCCCTGCCCCTCTTGCCATCAGGCAGGAGGAAACGTAGTAGACGGGGGAACTGAAAGAGGTCCCTTCTAGGGGAGGTGAAAAAATGACCCCTCCCAACCCCTGTTGCCTTCCTAGGTGCCCTTACAGAATAGGTGTGAGGCACTGGATCCAGAGGATCTGGCAGATTATACTAGAGATAAAACTCTGTCTGAAGGGTCTCCCAGTTGCACTTACTCTGTCAGGTGGATCACAGCCTCAGGTATTACAAAGAAAGGAAGGGTAGTTGTAGTAGGTGACTCGCTTCTGATGGGAAGTGAGGGCCCTGCATGTTGACTGGACCCACCCCAGAGGCAAGTCTGCTGCCTCCTTGGGGCCCAGGTACAGGATATCACCAGGAGGCTACCCGAACTAATTCATGCCTCTGATTATTACCCATTGCTGATTGTCCAGGTTTGCAGTAATGAAGTTGACAGGAAGGGCACCAGGGCAGTTAAAAAGGACTTCAAGGCTCTGGGTCAGTTGGTTCATGGGGTAGGAGCTCATGATGTTCCGCTCAGTTCCTTCAGTAGCAGAGATGGATGATGAAAGGAACAGGAGAACCTGTGTTATCAGCGAGTGGCTTAAGAGCTGGTGCCATCAGTGAATTTTGGTTTTTCTGATCATGGGGAAATTTTCACAGCAGCAGGCCTGTTTGAATCAGTTAGGCTCTGTCTAACAAGGGCAAAAGTATTCTAGCCCAGAGCTGTCAGGGCTGATTGAGAGGGCTTTAGAGTAGCTTTGAAGGGGGAAGGGGATGAAACCAGGCTTTCCAGAGAGGAGCCTAAGGATGGTAAGCCAGAGTCAGGGGTGAAACCAGCCCCTCTGAAGTGCAAGCACACAAATACATGCAGCATGGGTAACAAACGAGAAACTGGAAGCTGTTGTACAGAAGGCAAACTACGACATAGTAGCTGTCATGGAAATGTGGTGGGATGACTCACACGGCTGGAGTGCTGCCATAGGTCTCTGCTTGCTCTTCAGATGGGACAGGCAAGGGAGAAGTGAAGGGATCGCTTTATCTATTAGAGAGGCTCTCAACACTATAGAACTTAAGATTAATGATGATAAGGTTGAGTGCCCATGGGCAAGAATCAGTGAAGGGCCAACAAGGCTGACATCCTGGTGGAAGTCTTACAGACCACCTAACCAGGATGAAGGGGGGATGAATTCTATAAGCAGTTGGAGGATGTTTCAAGGTCACTGGCCCTTGTCCTTGTAGGAAACTTCTACCTACCAAATAATATGCTGAGAACGCAACACAGTGGAGAAGATGCAGTCTAGGAGGTTCTTGGAGTGTATGGAGGACAGCTTCTTGTCTTACTTGGGGAATTACAAGCCTGTCAGCCTGACCTTGGTGCCCAGCAAGGTTATGGAACGGATCATCATCACATGGCACATACAGAATGGCCAAGGGATCAGGCCCGGCCAGCATGGATTTGGGAGGGGCATGTCCTGCCTGACCAATGTGATCTCCTTTTATCACCAGGTGACCCACCTGGTGGATGTGGGGAAGGTTGTGGATGTTGTCTTCCTGGACTTCAGCAAAGCCTTTGACACCATCTCCCATAGCTGGAAGAGCTGTCAGCCTATGGCTTGGACCATGTGCTGGGTTAAGAACTGGCTAGATAGCTGGGCTCAGAAAGTCATGAATGGTGCTGCATCCAGTTGCTGACCAGTCACTTGTGGTGTCCCCCAGGGATCTGTGTTTGGCCCAGTCCTGTTTAATATCTTTATTGATGATCTGGTTGAGGGATTAAGTCTACCATTAGGAAGTTTGCAGATGACACTAAGTTGTGTGTGTGTGTTGATCTGCTGGAGTGCAGGAAGGCTCTGCAGAAGGACCCAGACAGTCTAGATTGATGGGCTGAGTCCAGTGATACAAGGTTTAGCAACTGGGTCCTGCCCTTGGGTCACAGCAATGCCCTGGAGCACTACAGGCTGGGGCAAAGTGGCTGGACAGCAGCCAGGCGGAAAGGGACCTGGGGGTAATGATTGACAGCCAACTGAACATGAGCCAGTGTGTGCCCAAGTGGTCAAGAAGGCCAATGGCATCCTGGCCTGGATCAGCAGTAGTGTGGCCAGCAGGGCCAGGGCAGTGATTGTCCCCTGTATTGGGCACTGGTGGAGCTGTACCTTGAGTACCGTGTCCAGTTCTGGGCCCCTCCGTTTAGGAAGGATGTTGAGTTGCTGGAGCGAGTCCAGAGAAGGGCAACAGAGCTGGTGAAGGGTCTGGAGCACAGGTCCTATGGGGAGCAGCTGAGGGAGCTGGGGCTGTTTAGCCTGGAGAAAAGGAGGCTCAGGGGAGACCTTATCACTCTCTACACCTGCCTGAAAGGCGGTTATAGCCAGGTGGGGCTCAGCCTGTTCTCCCAGACAACTGGTGACTGGAGAAAAGGATGAGAGGACATAGTCTGCTCTAGAAGAAGTTTAATCAGGAAGAAGTTCTTCACAGAAAGGGTGATCAGGCATTGGAATAGGCTGCCCAGGGCGATAGTGGAGTCACTGTCCCTGGAGGTGTTTAAGAAGGGACTGGATGTTGCACTTGCAGCCATGGTCTAATTGGTGAGGTGGTGTTCGGTCAAGGTTAAACTTAATTTCAAAGGTCTTTTCCAGCCTAGTTGATTTTGTAATTCTGTAATTTTATGCCCTGTGTGCACTACACTGTCTGTTACAGGTACTAAAAATGAGCAAAGGGGTATACCTCAGTCTGAAGCTCTTGGCTTTAGAGAAAGAGGAACACTTGCAGGTGGTGCAGGTGAGAATTTTTAGTAGTAGGGGTGAACCGTACAGATTTCCTCATTGGTGAGTTGTGGCAGTGTAGTTCCTTGTTAGCTTGGACGGGACTTTGAGCAACCTGATGTAGTGGGGTGGCATTCCTGCCCATAGCAGAGAAGTTGTAACTAGGAGACCTTTAAGGTCCCTTCCAACCCAAACCATTCTATGATCACTGCATTTTCGGAAGTGCTCCTTGATAATCTGAAGAACAATTGATTTGACTCTATTTGATCAAACTTAAATTTTTTAGATTTTTAGTAAGTGTTACAGAAGCATCGTAATACTCATAGAGGACATAAACTGCATCCTTAATACATGATAGTAATTCTTTTCTGTTAAAAATCAGGTTGCTTTTTTACAAAACCAGCACAGTTTTTGTTCTTTGGAAAAAATTAACACCATTTTCCCACCTTTTGGACTGAATCCCCTTATGGTGGGGGAATGCTACACTTGTCTAAGCAAGACAGAAGCACCTTGATGCAGGGCTCTGATGACAAGCAGTTTTGCTGTAGACTCTCCAGCAGCAATTGTGAAATAACTCACAGGCTATATTTAAGATATTTTGTATTTATGGATACTTAGGATACTGTCTTTTGCCTGTGAACCCTTAAGATGTAGTTTTTATTTATTTAATTGATGTGGAAAAACCAAACTGACTGATAAAGTGGTATGCACACCAAGCGTTGGTGGAGAAGAAGCCACAGATGCTGTGCTAGGAGAGCACATGGTTCATGATGTCCTGTACCAGATGATGCTCTTTGTTGTTACAATATGATAGAACAGCTGAACACCTTCTGGCAAAAAAATATTTCTTGTCTTCATTTTTTCATATATTTAGGAAAATCACTTAGTTGAATTGTACTTTCTGTATGAATAGAACAAGGACTGAGAAGAATGATTACCAGATGTAAGGTGCTTGACCTGCACATCAAAATTAGGCAAACTTGAGTAGTTGTGTGCTATGCNTGGTGGCTTTGGACAAGGTGAGAGTAAGTTTGATGGTTTGGGCTTTTTTTTCCATACTGAGAGGTTTGTGTGCAGCATATGTTTAGTAAACCTTCCTGGATTTGCTTGCTCCCTGAGAACCACCACGGAGAACTGAGAACTCCTGCTACTAGTTCTGTTCTTCAGCTGCGTTGTGGAATATGAATGGTCTCCTTAAAAACGAGTGTTACTGGGTATAATACAGTAGAGGTTGGAGTTAATGAAGAAGTTGTTGGGACTGTTGCACTGCAGATTTGTTGCAATAAATAGTACTGGCTTCAATTGTAGTATTTCATGATACTAACTTTATACTTTCTGTGCACTACACATCTGTTACTCACAGATACTAAAGGTGGGCAAAGGGACATTCCTCAGTCTGGAACTCCTGGCTCTAGAGAAAGAGGAACACTCGCAGGTGGTGCAGGTGAGAATTTTTAGTAGGTGGGGGTGAACCATACCGATTTCCTCATTGGTGATTAACGACAAAGCAGTTCCTTCCTAATTCTGCCAAATATTGTCACTAGTTTTTCTTCCTGTTAAGAACTTTTTCCAAGTGTTAGGTATCTTGGCTCAATACCTGCAAAAAACATGTTTGTAACTCGTTTGAATTTTAGTTATTGAATTTTCAAAACTATTGGTTACATAATTTTTTTCCTTTATCTTGCTGCTACTGGTTCAGTTAATGCACGGTGAAGCAGAGGTGCTCACCCCAAAATGGAAAGTAAGCTTTAAAGAACTTGATAAGTTTTAAAAGAGTTGATCTAGGCTTTTACTCTTCTGCCCTCTGTAAGGGGAAATATTTTATGTTTGTCAGTGCTGACAAGTAAGGTGTATAGCTCTGGCAGGCCATTTACTCCTGATTTAACTTTATTTTAATGTTGGGGGATTTTTGTTTTTTGCTAGCGATGTTTTGCCTGTAGTCCTGTATTCTTTTGCCACGGATGCTGCTGTACTTGGCTACGTATATGGTGTCCTACGTAGAGCATAGTATTGTATTATTCATGAAAGTACCATAATTCAAATTAGGAATGGGATTAAACCAGTGTAATGGTTAGTGGATGGCTGATATTCTCCATGTAAGAACATCTTGTGTGATACTCACTAAAAAACTTTTCATCGTAGAAAAGATGGCTAAATGGCTCTTTACTCAGAGGGTGAGTTCCACTGAAAAACAGGAACAGGCTCACCAGAGAACTTGTGGATACCTTATCCCTGGAAGTGATCAAGGCCACATTCAGTGGGGCTTTGAGCAACGTGGTCTAATGGGAGGTGTCCATCCTGTGGCAAGGGTTGGATGATCTTTTAAGTACCTCCCAACTCAAACCTTTCTGTGATGCAGTGATTAGTATACATTTTCAGAAGCGATCCTTAATAACTGAAGAACAATTGGTTTGCCTCTATTTGATTTAGTTCAATTCAGTTTTTTTGTTCAGAATTTTTCGTTCAAGTAATGATTTTTAGGAATTGAAGTGTTTATAGAGGCAGCATGCTAGTGCTCATAGTGGACATAACTGCACCCTTCACACAGAATAGTAATTCCTTTTTCATGACCATAGTATAAGGTATTACTGTGTTAAAAACTGTTCTGGATGTTGGTATGCAACAGTTGCACCTATCTGTATAGGATTTCATGTTGAAAGGGAACTCTCTGGAAAGAGTAATTTGTTGCATGGGAAGCATGTCCTTGTGTCATAAGAGTATGTGTCTGTTTGGATGATAAAGAAGCCTAATTTAATTTCTCTGAGTAGCTCTTGAAAGTGAGGTCCTTGAGTGAATGTGAGACATGAATGCCTTACAAGTCTGACTTCACATGTAGGTAAATTTTAGGTCTCATAGTTTAAAATTAAATTCTGATAGAAGAAATGTATGGAATTTTGTGCCTTCTTGAGAAGTAAAGGGAGATCCAAATGACATCTCACTGAACTTATTTTCAATAGCTCCATGCTTAAAATAGTTTATTTTAACGTCTCCTTATATTGCTTGTGAACTTTTACGTTGTTGTGTTCTTAAGGTCCAAAGGTGACCTACGTGCCCCCTCCTCCACCCGATGATGAACAAGCCATCTTTGCCCGTTATCAGACAGGAATGAATTTTGACAAGTATGATGAAAACGTTGTTGAAGTGTCAGGACTGAACCCTCCAGCAGCATTAATGGTTAGTGAACTGATGAATCTTGCAGTTTATGTGAAGCATGATTTACAAGGGTGTGTAGTGGGTTCAGTATTTGCAGCTAATGAAAATACTAATAAAATATAGTGAATCCTGCAGGCAGTGTGATGTTGGAAGGAGGTGCTCCCCATTTGAAAGATAAAAATTTGAATTCACGGTAACACTTAACAAAATGCGTAAATGGTCCAGAGAAAGTAATACTGGATATACAGGAGGAACAGTCATTAAATTTTAGAGGAATAGCAATTCAGATACTGAAAGAAAGAGGTCTTTGGCAGCAGTTTCTGGGCAGGCTGATGTAGTTACCATATTGAAGTCAGTTACTGGGGGATCTTCAAAAATGTAAATGAACACGTGTTCGGGTAGTGTTCGTTTGGACAGAGAGGTGTTCTAAAGTAATTTTTAGCCCTGTTCTCCATGGCTGCAGTTCATTGTTTAACATATGACTTTGATTTTTATCTGTACTGCGTGGCCAGTGTTTAAAAAGAAAAAAGCTCATTTTGGGGAAAAGAATGAGAAGTGCAGAGGGCTTAGTAGTACCTGTCTTGAGATAGAAAATGCAGAGGTGTTCTCCCCATCCATCTTCTTAAAGGTATTCTCACTGAAGTTAAACTGATTTTTGTCACCTGTATTGCTTTTTGGTCCTGGCTAGGAATGTTGTTTTAGCTAGCCTTACCGGTTTTTGCACAGAGACCATGTGTAGCTCTTACGTGAAATGAAACCTGAGAGTTTCAGCGTTTTTTCATAGCATGCTATATGAGTTTACCTGCTTGAATCCAGGTGTATGACTTCTGAGGAATTTTCTTGTAAGACTAATAAGACCAGCTGAAAGTCTCCACTGTCCTACAAACAATGTTACTTGAATGGCAGATTTTAGAGACCTTTGGGGCTTTTACCTGTAGGAGCCTTGGCAATCTAAATGACTGGTGGGATTAAAAGTTAACACTTTTTAGTGGATGGATTTTGGATGTTTGTATCCTACAGTGAGCATTTTGGGTTTTAAACTTACACCCTCTGTGATTGTGTAATAACTGTTAATTTTTTCTCTTACAGAGTTTTGCAGACACGAACATCTGCCATACTTTAACTGTGAATATTGCTAAAGCTGGATACTCTAAACCTACTCCAGTGCAGAAGTACAGCATTCCTATTATACTGGCAGGACGGGATTTAATGGCATGTGCCCAGACAGGATCAGGAAAAACTGTGAGCATTTTGTGCAGTATTCATTCTACTGAAAGCATGTGACTGTGAGCATTCAGGGGGATGCCACACTCTTCCACATGTCAGACTCATGACTGCTTGTTGTCTAATAATTTCACTTGCACAGCAATGGCAAGTATCAGGCACAAATAACGGATGATGATAGGGTTCTTGCATTTTGGGCTTTATTCTTTGTTTCAGTAAACTAGTGTCTTGATACAGCAGGCCAGGCCAGCCTTCAGAGCTACAGCTGTGGAATCAGACGTATAGGCTGGCAGTCGTAGAAACTGCTGATGGGAAGACTCAGCAGTTGAAAGTAGGGATTTTCGTGTTGTGTGTAGGGTTTTGTGGGGTTTTTTAGTGGTTTTTTGTCTGTTTTTTTTGTTTGCCGGGTTGTTTTTGGTTTTGTTGGGGCTTTTTTGTTTTGTTTTGGGTGGCTTTTTTGATTATTTTTCTTTTGCGTGTATGTGTGTATGAGTTTTGTGTGTTTTTATTTTTTTTCAGACTTACAATCTGGCGTAACTGTGTTGTGGAGGTTTGTCGTACTTTGTTTGATGAAGTCTGATCTGCACCAGACTTGGTTTTAGGTGATCCACTGTTAATCGAGGAACAGGGTTCAGAATTGATACTAAGTTGAAAATTGTCTCAACTTTTAAAATTGTCTAATGTACCCAAACCTAACCCCTGACCCTGAGGGATGGGAATGTTTAGTTATGAAGTGAAACTTTTTGCAGTTCAGTTTAGTGTGACATCCTAGTTTTGTTTTAATGTAGCTTACTAGTTACTTTTTTGAAAGACCTCTTCTGTTTGCAGAAAGGGAAGTATCCAAAACCTGTGCTGTAAATATTCGGAATTCTTTTGGGATGCTGTGCAGATGCAATTTTGTGGGTAACTAGCCTTACACGGAAGTCAGTGTGCTGGTGTGGTGCAGCTGTGTTGCAAACTCATCTGCCATTCTAGTAGTCTGGAGAATGTTAGTACATGGTAACTTTACAGACCTACTGATGATAACCGGTAGCTTTTAAGTACACATTAAAGATCCTGGGTTACTTAATTCCCAGGGTATGTCATCAGTGTATGGAACTGTAATGGAAAGTTAGCCACTGCATGGTTGTCTTCCTGTGTTACTAGACTGTTAAGATCCAGAGAGATACCTTCAATACTAGTTAACAATGAGAAATAAGCTTTAATGTTCTGTTGCACATTCAGGTCAATCCTTTTGCCGTCTGATTTCCTTGATCCTTGTATACACTATCATTCAAGCTTTAAGACTGATATGAAGGTTTTAATATGACTGATGAAAGCTTTTAAGACTAAACAGCACAAATACTGCTGTGGTTTTTTTCCTCCAGGCAGCCTTTCTTGTACCACTTGTGGCCCAAATGATGAGGGATGGTGTAACTGCCAGTAGCTTTAAAGAGCAGCAAGAACCAGAATGTATTATTACTGCCCCAACTAGAGAACTGGTAAATCAGATCTTCCTAGAAGCAAGAAAATTTGTGTATGGGTAAGCTTTTGCACTGTTGCTTGGTACTGATTATTACTTTGCTTGAATCAGCAGTGCTTTGTTTTTTTCATAAATACTTCCAAATATTTTTGTGCCAATCAAATTACAAACATCTGAGTTTAGATTATAATGAGTTCAGATTACAGTACTGGTTAACAGGTTTTTTACTATATGACTAGGGAATCTTCCTGGTACTGGGATGGGTGAGTGGGTGAATGGAAAGCTTACTCCATCTTGAAGAGGAGATAAGTATTCAGCTTGTCACTGATAGGAAAAGTGAAATTTCTTAAAAGAAGTGGTAAGAAAATTTTCCTATCTCCCCATCCAGAAGCCACTCTGGCAGTCACTCTGATTACCACCAGGGACTTTAACTGCTGGGACCGAAGTCCTTTTGCAGCAGGTGGCTCTAGTGAGCTGCTGGCTGCCCTGCTTGACTTCTTACACCACTCAGAGAGTCAGACGAGGTTTCCTCACTGAGTCGACCCCAGGCTTCCCATAGCAGAATCTCAGACCTGTTTCCTTAAAGTAATTTCATTGTTGTGTAGCAACACATGACAGGTCAAGCAGGGTGTCTGCTGAAGGGACCCCTGAACAACAGAATCACTAGGCTTTTATGTGCTCACAGTGTATGTACCTAATATTCTGAGGTCTTTTTACTGAATTATTTGCTGCTGCAGAGTCTGAGTGTTGGGTCACCTAGCTAGTGATGCACAGGTCCCTGTGCCCTTTGTTAAGAGCAAAGGGTCAGCACCAATCTGTGGTCTTTTGCTTGGGCTCCGGCCACTCCCTACCACCCAGAGGTCAGTCTGCAGCTTGCACTGCAGCTGCACACTGAGCTACCTGCACTAGGTGTATTCAATATGAAGTAACTTGGTAGCTTGCCTTATGCAATTTATACTTGCTTTACTTTGATCTTAGCATAATGGAGGTGGGTGTTACAGGTTTTAGTTAACTTTCAACTGTGGTTTCTAGTAACTCTTGCTTCCCTGTGTTTTTGGTCTTGAACAGACATGTTACAGCTCAAAGAAGCTCTTGGAGCTTTCAAAACAGGAAAGGTTTAAACTTGTTATTAAGTCCTTGAATGTTGTGGGAGAGTACATTTGTACTAGATTTGTCATTAATCTTTTCACTACTAAGTAATAGGTTTTACCAGTGTACGGAAGGGAGCTAAATCTATTGTATGTAACAGTTTGTTACTATTTGGAGGTGGAATGCAGAGTATCATCACTGCAAAATCTGGTGGGATAAATCATACTTGCTTTTGTTCAAGCAGCTTACGCTTGGAGGCTCTCTTCCTCAGGAGGAACGATCATGTTGTTACTGAATGATCAATAACTAAGCATGTTATTAAGAGCAGCTTCTTAATCTCTAAAACTGTTACAACTTTGTAGCTGATTCTGTTCATTATGCTATTTTAAACTGCATAGATACAGATGATGTCACCATAAAATAATGTTTCAGTCCAGAAGTTTATGCTACAGCTGGCCTGTAGTAAAAATAAGTTAAACAGTATCAGGATGTGAATCTGTAGTATCTAAAGAATAGCATGCATATTGATCAGTTCAGATTTATGATCTTAGGCTCTTTAATTTGCAAATAGGAATATGAAATACATATATTAATGGTGGATTAATATTGAAATTGTTTCCAGAGGGAATTTATATTCTTGACTAAAGCTTTCTGAAAAGTTTTGATTAACTTTGGTAAAAATTTACCAGGCTTATTTGATCACCACTGTTGCATATGAAGCTGAATTAGTATCTTCTGGAAAAGACCATTTGAATTTGGGTGTGAAAATACTCATTGCATGCATGTTAAAATCTTAGCAGAAGGTTATAAAGATGAGCTTGTAAACAAGCTTCAGAGTTGCATAAGATAGTTCTTGCTTAGAGAAGTGGTTTTCTGAGGAAGAGCATCTGATGTAGCTCTACTTGGTAGATCAAACCAAAAAGCTTAGTGGGAAGAACACTGAGTAGTGTAGTCTTTGAATGGATTTGCTCCATAATCCTTGAGTCACACACTGTATGGCCAGTGTGATTAGCTGCTTTACAGAGATTCCATACATGTATTTTTTATTTTGCCCTTTTAAGATCTGCAAAGTTTACTTCTGAAGCTCTAGAGGCAAATGTGGTGGTTCTGCTTTTTCTGCGTATGCTTTATAAAAGGGGACAAAGTCATAACACCATTTTGGCTGTTACTGTTAGTAGGTCTCAGTTGAAGGAGAGGGGAGAATGCAAGTGAAATCAAGTGTTTGTTCCTAGCAAGCCACTTGGACAGCCTCTGTTAGGTAGTGTGAGGGGGAACTTAAGGCTTACTTTGAGTGAGGTTCTGTTTTTGAGCTCTTTTTGGACCAAGCTGAAGGAGTTGAATCACTCTTAAAATACTGCGTTAGCTCTGATTATTTTTTTGAATTTTCATGAGACAGTACTGTTTGCATACTTACACAACTTTTCTCTACATAATAGAACTTGTATAAGACCTGTTGTGATCTATGGAGGTACACAAACAGACTATTCGATTCGTCAGGTAAAGCTAGGTTGTAATATACTATGTGCCACTCCAGGAAGGCTTCTGGACCTCATTGGAAGAGGAAAGGTAAGATCTTAATCTGAATTCCCTAAATACTCTTACCTAAAAGATAAAATACTATTGTTCATTCTTTAAAATCAGTAGAAGCAGAGATTGGTTTTTAGTGATGCTATCAGTATGCTGCCTTTGTACAGGCACTGAAATACAAGTGAGTTTTTCTTCTATCTAAATTCCATGAGGTTTTTGAAGGAGTAGCCTGAGTCTAGATCCCTTCAGTTCCTTTCAGAGTCAGCTGGAAAATATCAGTCCAAGTCAAAGTGGCTGCAATGGTCACGGCAATAAAATTTTATAGCTTAAATACGTAGAACAGCTTCTCTCAGTTCTTGTGGCATATTCCATAGTAGATGTTCATTTGATGTCCTGTTTGTTTTGTTATAATGGCTTTTTATCTGTCTGGAACTGTATTTTCATACTAATTCAAAATACAAAAAACTCCAGGTTATATAATACTGCATTTGAATTTTATTTTTCCAGTCATTGTAAATTCATGCTGGAATTGCTCCATGTTAGAGTGGTGACTCAGTGATGTTCACTGAACAAATGAGGTTTGGAAAAACACTTCTTGGTAATAAACCAGAGATTAGTTTTCTGCAGTTGTCAGGCTTTTAGTCAAAGTGATAGTCTTGGTCAGCAGCAGTAAAGTTGTAAAAGTCTTAATAATGCTTTCTGACATAATGGTTTTTCAGAAAAAAAATTTTTTGGAGAATGTTTGAGGGTTATATGAGAGAACCTTTCTAAAACTCAAGGCATAATTCCGAAATAGATGTGCTGAATTACAGTTGATGTCTAGGCTCTATGTGTTTACATTGCTGAACCAAGTTCTGAAGCACTGTAGTGTCTGCCTACTGCTAGCATTAGTGCAGGTTGAAAAGAGGTCGAGATATAAACAAATCGTAATACTTCCAATTTTTATTAACTTGAAAGAAATAAGTAAAAGGTGGATTTTGGCAATTAGGGTATTTTGTAAGTGTATACTGTCAGTGAACCTGTAGTGTTTTTCTTTGACTGAAATACTTGCAGATTGGTTTGCATAATGTGAAATACTTGGTGCTAGATGAAGCAGACCGCATGCTTGATATGGGTTTTGGCGCAGATATGAAGAAGCTGGTGTCTTTCCCAGACATGCCACAAAAAGACAAACGCCAAACACTAATGTTCAGTGCCACTTTTCCTGAAGAAGTTCAGAGGTGAGTAGAATAAAAATAGAAATGTATCTGAAGATGTACTTGTATATACAAGAACTAAATATCTGAAGAGTTAAGAACACTCCTTATTTTAAAAGCTTATAATCTTATTTGAAGGTACTGAAAACTATGATATTAACATCCCTTGCTTAATTGAAGCAGGGACTCTAAAACGTTAGCTGCTTAATTTAGGTGGAAACTCCAAAGAAATTTAGAAAATTGTGTGAAGGCTTTTAAATTCCACTTCTGCAGAAGTCCTCATGTTCCCCTTGTTGGTTTCTTGTTCCTCCCCCACCACATCTGTGCAAGCTGAAAACCAGTGATGCTGTTGTTTCACCAGCACTGATAGCACTGTCTTTGGCTAACGAGACATACCAATTATTGCTCAACTTACCAGTGTTTCTGATATGCAATTTTTACTTACGTGGATAGTTGGTATTTATTTTCAGTAGTTTTAAAGCGTCCAGGAATGGGTTTACAATACATCTTACATATTTACTACTCATTACCTTTGAAGTTCCTCTTTCTTAAGGGAACAGTTTTCAACAGATTGGTAGTATGGTTGCTGAGTAACAGAACAAAAGAACTAATTCCCTGCATGTGGATGGAAACTATTTAGTATTTCTTCTGCTTTTCAAGACACTGGCATCTGAATACTCACTGTTAAATCAGAAGAGTCTAAACTTCAGTTGGAGAAGTGCAAATAATTTTGGTGACTCTTGTGGTAGGGATACTGTTACAAAGTGTCTTGGTACTTTAGTGAGTCAAATACTGACAACTTTGGTCTTCAAAAAGTCTGAAAGAGCTTTTTTGAGGCAGGGACAAAATACTTTTCTGTAGTTGACTGTCCTGAATGAAAGAGGGGAATGGGCTGTTTTCTCCTGTTCAGTCAGGTAGTGCTGACCACTGATACGGAAATGTATCACCTTTCTTAATGCAGGACTCACCTGTTGTGGCTTTGGTTCCTTGTCAAGACTTTTTTCATAGGGTTCTTTGTACTGAAAAACAGTCTTGTAGCAAACTAATAATAATGGTTTGCTCAGCTGGGAATCAGGCATTCAAATTATACTGTACACAAGTATAGTTTGTGTTCATACCATATATTTACTTGTTTCTGCAGGAATTTGGTCTCACTTCTCAGTGTATCCTGGGAAGAGACCAGACATGTGTATCTCCCTGTAAGATACACAGTGTGCTCTGATTTGCTCAGGTTTTGGGTTTGAAGGAAAATTCTATGTCCCTTGATCTCTAGGTCTATTTTTAGCATTGCGGTTTTGCCCATGCTTTTGCTGTGTACTTTTTTTTGCATTCATTGGGATGAATCAAGAGTAGTCTAGCTACTAGCATCTGAAAGGAGGAGATTACTAGAACTGTGAAAGACATTTACTGTCTGCTTCTGTTTAATGAAAAAAGATCTACCTTTCTACTGTCAGTCTTGCAGGATTTACAAGTGCTGCTGGAAGACTTCAGAAACCTGAGTGCTTAGATCATGGTTTGGAAGTGCATAATAACGTTAGAGTCAAAGAAGCATTTAGGTTGGAAAAGACCTTAAGCTGATTAAGTCTAACCATTAACCCAGCACCAGTAAGTCAACCACTAAACCAGTGCTCCAAGTGCCACATCTGCACATCTTTTAAGTGCCTTCTGGGGTGGTGATTCCACTGCTTTCCAGGCCAGCCTGGTCCAATGCTTGACAGCTTTTTGAGTGAACATTTTTTTCCTAGTAGCTAGTCTAAGCCTCCCTGGTGCAGCTTTGAGGCTGTTTTCTCTTGCCCCTGTCATTCTTGTTACCTTTTGAGACTGAAATGCCTAAAGGTAGTGTTTGCATTTTAGAACATTAAAACCCTTCTTTCCTAGAGTCAGTTCATTCCTGGATTTAATGCTTTTCTGGTGCTGAAGTCAGGAAAGCTAATGATTTCTCCATACTCTGCTACCGAGAGAGATTTAAACAGTATACTGTTTTGGTAGTATTGGACAAGGTGCTTTCTTTGGACCTGTTGGGTTCAGATCGTCTTGTACTTCTGTTCAGTGAATATAATCAGATCTGGTTTTAGCATAATGCTTGGTTCTATACCTGAATTTGTTTCTGCTATTACATGGACGTTTGATCTGGTAGTTGAATCTCTTTCTGTACATGTGAGTTGAGAGAACTGTGCATTTTTCTAGTTGACCGGAGAACTTCAGTTTAGCATTTGAAGCTTTTTATCTCCCACTGAAAGGCTGTGGTTTAATCCCAGCTGGCAGCTAAGTACTATACAGCTGCTCACCCTGGAAGGCCACTGCAAGGTGTCCCTGAAGACTTCTCTTCCCCAGGCTGAACAACTGCGCCTCTTGTCAGCCTGTGTTCATAGGAGAGGTGCTCCAGCCCTGGTAACAGGTTTATGGCCTCCATGAACCCATTCCAGGAGGTCCACATCTTACACTGGAGACCCCACAGCTGAACACAGGTGAGGTCTCACAGTATGAGAGTAGAGGGCTAGAATCCCCTCCCTCGCCCTGCTGGCCACACTGCTTTTGATGCAGCCCATGGCACAGTTGGCTTTCTGGGCTGCAAGTGCATGTTGCTGCGTCATTTTCAGCCTCTCGTACACCAGTACCCCCAAGTCTTTCTCTCCAGGTCTAGTCCTGATCCATTCTCTGTCCAGCCTGTA
>VYZQ01068018.1:22216-35920 GCA_013400655.1 Mystacornis crossleyi | reverse complement strand
CTGAAAGATTTCAAGCTGAATAAACACCGTCTCGTAGGGTCAGTGATCCTTACTGTCCTTCAGTAGGAGGAACAAGAATGTTCTAGGTCAACTGGTGATGCACCATACATCTAAATCATACTGAAAAGATTAGAAAGTGCTGAGGTGAAATGGCATTAACAGTAATGGCAATTTTCAAGAGATTTGTTCAGGAAAGATATGGTTAAAAAATAAAAAGGATGATTAAGTCGTTTCATGTAAATAAAAACATCAGCTACACTCTCCTAGAGAGTGGGCAAAAGCAACATGTGGTAAATATAACTCAAAGCAACTCACTGGGTGCATCTGTAGGCATGTGACTGTAAAAGACTAATTCATATGATCCTCCCAAGTGATTTCAGTGGAGTAACATTAAAAAAAGCATTAAAGGATTTTGTGTTATAAAGATTTCATTAAGCCATGTCCCTATGCTATACACATGGAGAAAAATAAAATCTAGAATGAAGGAAGGATGAAGAAATGGGTTTTCAAATTGATATTAAATAAATATGGTTTTTATAATCCTGTTCGAGAAGGATTTATTGAAATGTGGCATGCTTTCAACTGATCTGAACAAGGTCTGAAAAGTGCAACCTGCAGCATGTTTGCATTAGTTGTAGGATGTGTGCCACTCTCATATCTCTAAATTAAGTCCAGGTCCTAGGTGTTTTTTTTTGATGTTTGATGGTCTTTTATGTCTGTCAAATACAGTAAGTGTCAAAATACTCTCCTGTCTTCTTTATTTGACTGTGGCATAGGCTATGAGTATACTTGAGCTATCAAGATAAATGTCATCCTTTATCATCACTTATGTGAGGAAATAATATACATCATTCTCCTTTAACTAGTAAATACTTTTTTTTTTTTTTAGAAAGAACGAAATCCAATGCATTTAGAAGTAGTTTGAGTCAATACACTGTGAGCTTTTTCTTGTTCATGACTTCAGAATAAATTTCTGGGGTAGCATAATGGATAAAAATTATTAATTCTCATTTCACTGACTTATTGCCACTGAAATGAGAGTAATTGTTCTATAGCAGATCTTCAACTCCCTTCCAGTGCACTACACTGTGGAAAGATTGTACATGTATGTTCCAGTTTGCTCCAGCTACTCTGGTCAGTGTTATAAATAATACAGGATATGCAATGATAAATATTTGAACTGAACTGTAGATATTTTACATACTGTTAACCTGAGCTTCTAAGGAGCTTTTGAAAGTCAAATCTTTGCCTTGGCTGTGGGTGCTGAGGGTGGAAGTACCCAGCTGATGAAGTCAGTAAGAAATAAGATTCATTGTAATATAACACTTTCTTGAAGGCAAGTGTATGATTAATTAACCTTCAAAACTAGATCAATGGTGCCAGGTTATTATCCATTTAGACTGTTTTTGTGTTTACTTTCTTTATCAACAGGCTATGCTCAGTGGGAAAATTAATGGTAAATAGAAAATTTATTTTCCCTCGCTTTGTGCCGAGAGGGTTTAAAATTAGATAATTGAGATAGATTAGACATCTGGCATCAAATCTGACCTCTTTCACCGTTCTGTTTGAATGCATTATATTCTGTATAACATCAGTGCCCTCTGCTAGGGTAGGTTTAAAGTGCAAGGCAACAGAAAAATACTGTTCACACATTATGATACAAATTCTTAAACATAATCTCAGAATTTTCTGTTAGTTGACACTTTAAGTAGCATCATGGAAATATTTCAAGCATTTCACTGGATTTGGGTCCATTTGCTTTTACTAGATTGAAAACAGGAGATTATAGCTCATGAAGGATTTTCTCATAAATTCTCTTCCTAAATATTTTAATCTTTTCATCACTACCAGATTGCAGAATCAGAGAAAAACAGAATGCCTGGTTAAGGGCTGATTTTTTTTTCTCTACCTATGACTTATGTATTTAATTTTCAAAAGTCTTTTTACTTATTGCTATTTAGATTTATAAATCCATATGTAAAAATGTCAAATTCTTTATCTTCTTCTGATTATATTTGATTATATATTTTTATTCAGAATGGTTGGATGATTACTTTTTTTCCCTACCAATGATTTTAGCTCTATTAATCTTCCCTTCCCTGTCATCAATAATACTTTAGGCTGCAGTTGAGCTCTCTTTGACTGTATTAATATGAATACTGTTGTTTGTCACCTCATTTATTTCAGTGTTTTCAAGATAACAACCTGTTCTTCAGAGAGAATGGAAACCTCATTTCTTCAGAACAGGACAGTATTTTGGTATTAGGAAATTCAATTTTTTTTCATATTTTAGGACTTCTCTTTATATTTTCTTGAACGCAATTTCTCTCTAACTTTGTCTAACTCAACCTCTGTGGGTGAGCTGTCCCCATTTTAATGTCTTTTTGCACTTCTTTAAGTATAAATTTAGTAATATCCTTTATCTGTCAGTAGATATGTTGCTTTCCCTTTCACACACAAATAAAGCTGTTAAATTATACTCCACATAATCATGGTACATGATATATGTGCTATGTAATGAGAATTTATTCTGCTGTTGCCACATTCTATTACTTTCTGCTCCACTAACAACCTCATGCACCAATACATATTAGGGGTGGAGCAGGGGTGTCTGGAAAGAGATGCAGAGAAGGTATCTGGAGTTCCTGGTGAACACCAACCTTCTCATCAGCCAGCAATGAGCCCTTACAGCAAAAGCTGCCAGCAGCCTCCAGCGCTGCCTTAGGCAGAGTGTGGCCAACAGCTCAAAGGGCAGCTCCTGCTTTGTTCAGCCCTGTGGAGACACATCTGGAGTGCTGGGACCAGGGCTGGACTTCCAGCAGAAAAAAGACATGGATTTAGTAGGGGGAGTCCAGTGAAAGGACATGAATGCATTGTACAAAAGGAAATTACTGAAAAATCAGGCTATTATATAATAAAGGGCAGTCACCAGAGATACAGGCTGTAGCAGCCTATGTAGTGTCTCAGTGACACTATGGGACAGAGACATTCTCAGTTCTACCTGTGCTCTCTCTGACTCTGTCCTTGCTTTGAAGACTGACAATTTCAGACCAAGAACAACTGGTACATTGAAACACTTTAAAGTGATTCTTTGACTCATATTGCCATATAATTTGAAGAGCACAACTCTCAGGACCCCAGTTTTAAACTGTGGATGGTGATGCTTTAACTGGATTTTCTGTAAAACTACAGAGTTGTGAACTTAGTCTGTTACCTTACAAATGAAACCAAATGAGACTTTCAGATATCAGAAACTAAGAACTTCATTTCCTGTAGATTTTTACACTGTAGAATGGTCTTAGAAAATCTAGTACACAATAGTGGTAAATTATTACACACTTCCTCTGCCAAAACAGTACAAAGCCATCAAAAAATTAACTGATATATGATGGGTAGTGGGGAGGAGGGGACAGGAGAGAGGGAAGAGAGCTAACATAGAACTGTTAAGGTTAGAAAAGACCTCAAAGATCAGTGAGTCGATCCTCCTCTGCTTCTCTTGAAACTGTAACTTTGTATAGACAATTTGATTTTAGGTGTCAGGAAGAGAAAGAATATACAAAATTTACATTATGTTAGCTAGTGACTAATTTGCAATGAAATAATAGAGATGTGGATGGACTGATGAGTCCTGGCCAACTTTTTCAACCTCCTGCATTTAAAGATTCATGAATAAATCAAAATGAAGAAAACTAAATGAAAATGTACTACTATCTAAGGGTGAACCTCTGCACTTCTTAATTATAGTGATTGCTCTATTTTGTGTCTAAATCCATTACTGGGAGCTTACATTCTTGATTCATTCTAGATTAAAGTTCTAATATTCTGACTCCAAGAGGGATATTTCATTCCTTAATATGAGGATAACCTGCTGTAATTCTGCACAGTGTCTTCAGTATATTCTCTGCAGGTAAAAATCAACAAATTAGTAATTAAAGCCAGATCAGTTTTCCTTAAATGGCATCTAAATAATTATATGACTTTTTTTTTTTCACCAAACTGTGCAACGATTCAGACTGTCTTTTGTTCAGCTGCATTTAGATTTCAAAGATAAACTTCCATCTTCTTGGATGGCCTTAGAATTGTCTTGAAAGCCAAAATTCTACATATGATCAAACAGCATGCAGTTTAAGAAGTAGGACTGTAGACTGGATTCAAATTGATTGAACATTTAAATATCTTCCTGAACATATACTGAGGAAAACCAAAAATTTTTTTAGATACTGCAAAATCTTCTTACACCTGAATTTTACACCCTGCAGTGTAATTGAGACATGTTCTTCCTTTCTGCTTCAACACAGGAAAAAAAACCAACACAAAGTTAATAGCTTTGCATTGTGTATGTGTCATTTGAAATGTGGAGTAGGAGCATTTCTTTAGATATTTGTAAAATGGTTGCAACAAAAAACATCTTGTTCATGACATACTCCATGAAGTGCTTCAAGATAGATTCTTCTGTCTGTTCATTTTACCAGATCAGGTCATATTCTGAATATTTTTAAAAATGGATGTCACAGATGCCCTAAATGGATTCAACCTACGGGAGCAATCCCTTTTTAGGTCACTCTCCCCTGCCCTCTCTTCTCTCCAGAATGTTAAAGCAGGAAAAGCAACGATGTTAAATTCAGATATTTCATACTTGCAGCTGTAAGTTTTCTCCCCTGGAAAATCTTATCTTCTGGATATTTATGTTCACAAAAAACTCTTGGGTTTGTCCAGTAAAAAGGAATGAAACATTCCTGTTTATTGATCTGGTCCTAGATCTTTTTCATTTGTATAATTAGAATCATGACTTCTCCAAAATGCAGTCTCTATTTTCTATCTTAATAGTTACTTGCCTATAAGGTAAATATATTTAAATTTTATGCATTTTTGATCTGGAATTTTATGATGATCAAAAAATCTGAAGACAAAATAAACGCAGAAATATACTTAACTTGGATTGACATCTTAATAGGATAACTCATTTCAGTACTGGAGTGTTCTTATATGTTCTCCAAAAGAGAAACAAATAAGAATATGGATACGGAAAATATCTCTTTGAACATAATTTCATTGTACCTGATACAGTAACAAATCAGAAATGTTTTCCATTTTAACTATCAATCATGGCACGATAAAGTCCTAAAAATATCGAGTTATTGAAAAAAGCCATGTTCCATGAAGCTGGAAGTCTGCATTCAACTGAGAAGTAGAAATTATTTATATATCATTTCCTTTGAATAACTTGTCTGATTTAACATTTGGACAGAACTTTGAAGAAAAAAAAGCAGTCCAATTACATCATTTGTTCTTCCTGAGGGGCAGTGTATGGAGAGAATAGATACCAGCAGGAATTTTGAGAAAGTAGAATGACAAATTTGTGGCTTCAGCCTTAGATGCCCATAAAGGAAGTAGAAGGGTGGGAGGACATGTAAAAAACTTGCTTAAGCAGCCATTATGATGTCAGGATATTTAAATAGAATTCTATCAAAACAGCAAAAATATTCCATGAAATTAGGAAGAATTTTGAGTAAATTCAACTGTTCAGTGTCTATTTCCAAGACAGGATAGGGTCTCAGGTGGCGCGACAATTTTCATGACATGCAGTTGCAAGCTTCCCTTTCCTGTTTACTCTGTAAAAATCAAAAACTTCATATTGGACAAAATTTTCACAGAAAAAGAAAAATTATGTTCATTTGGTCAACAAGAAATTCCACGTGACTTGTTGATGTGCACTTGCAGCACAGAAAGCCAACCACATCCTGAGATGCATCAAAAGAATTGTGGTCAGGAGATCAAGGGAGGTGATTCTGCCCTCTACTCTGTTTAGGTGAGACCCCACTTGGAGTGCTGCATCCAGCTCAGGAACTATGTATTCGGTTTTGGTAGCAGAGAAGGCTAGAAGGGTGGCTTCTCTGAGAGGCTTCAGAAGCTTACTCCATGTCTGACAGAACCAGTGCCAACTGACTCCAAGATGGACCTGCTGCTGGCCAAGGTTGAGCCCATCAGAGATAGTGGAAGCAGCTCTAGAATAATGTATTTAAGAATGAAAGAAGTTATTGCACAGAAGCAATTATAGCCAGAGAAGAGCAGAGTAGGAATATGTGAGAGGAGCTCGCTTTATGTTATATGATGCTGAAGAATCAAGTCAGAAAAGTCCTCTCATGCCTATATAACATATAGGCAAGGGAGAAAAACTAGTGGTGTGTAGTGTAAATCTCCAATCTAAAGCAGACCTTTTTCATCTCAACTGTTTTTAACTGAAAGCAGATGTAACAGAACAGAAGATAAATACAAGAAGCTGCTTGTACTTCTGCACAGTACTTAAACGTGCAGTTGAGTAAGGTAATTCACACTTCACATCAAGGTCTTTGGGAATTGTTGGGGACTCTGACACAAATATTAATTTCACCTTAATGACTTTCCTATTTTTTGAAACTCTTATATCTAGGGATGTATTGCTTATATTTTTCAGTAATTTCTCTTTCTACTTCATGTATAAAAGAATGAAAAATGAAATACATCATAAAGAATTTGGTGCATGCAACCCTAAAAAAAATTAATTGGTCCCAGAATAATGAAAAAAAAGAAAAGTAGGTATTAAGCATTTTAACTACACTGGCGTTTGATACTGCATTGACAGAGAAAACAGTTATTGTCACTGGTAAAGGGAATATGTAAAATAGGAAGGTGAAAAAATGCAAAAATAAAAGGTACAGGTTTGCTTTTTAGAGATGTGTCCTTTTTCTACATGTTAGGTTCAAAAAAGTAATGAAACTATTTGGATTCAATACTGAGAAATTTTGTATTGTCAGATCAACCAAAGTATCATAATACATTTAGTACTTTTTGAGGGACATAGCAGTAATAAAATTGGTGCTCCTTACCAAGCAGTTAGTTCTTAAACTCATATTCTGCACTTTTAGCGTCTGACCGTAAGAAATCTTTATAAGCAGCAGTTTAACTTCTGCCTCTTCTTCAATCAAAGAAAAGGACTCTGAATTTAAGGGAAACTAAATAACAGTATATTCTGTTTCATTAATGAAGAGAAGAACGTGTCAATTTGTAGAGTCTCGTTGGAGATTTCTGTCTGGAAGTCTGAAGAAGTGAAGTTGCGAAATAGAAAGCAGGCAGAGAGAACCGTTGGTGGAATCCAGGCCTGCCCAACAGAGATGAAACAGAAAAATACTTTATAGAGACAATAGATTTGAATGTAGTAGAAATACAGTGGCAGAAGCATGTAACAGAGAAACCCTGTGATCCATGCGTCAGAGCAACACTCAGTGTTTTAAACTGTAATTTCATTAAACTGACATGAGAAACTGGACTTGATTTTGAGCATGAGTAGTTGTGCAATACTTTATTCCGTGGTGATTAAAATAACAATGTGTTTTTACATTTATATTGTCATTTTCGTTCCTTAGGATCTGTCAAGTAAAGGCTTGTGCAGAAGGCTTTGATTAAAAAATATGTGCAGACAGACTCTTCAAACAAAAAATATGTAAGCAAAGTACTCTTGCCCTTCCCTGTATTCTTTCTATTCTTTTCTGTGGATAAAAAAATCACATAGAGAAGTTCATTCTCTCCTCAGACAGGGCTTTTGATAATGCATTTCCAATGGGACTATGTATGTGTATAGAGATTTTCTTAGAGAAGATGGAAGGTGAAAATGTCTTGGCAGATCGTTTAATATTTACTCAGAGAACCTGTCCAGGTTTTATTGTCAGTGTTTTAGATATTCAGTGTATATTCTTTGCTTTATCTGATATACACTTGAAATTTGCAGAGAAGTACATATATAGATATATTTACGTATTTTTTATATTTTTTATATTTAATGTCAATGACAGATGAATATTGCTTGTATTTAATGAAATTATTATACACATGGTAAGAACAGTTTTTCTCCAATAACCTTCTGTGTTCCATTTTCTGCAGTTTTCTATTATTTAAAAAATATATTACAAAAACAAGGACGCTACAAACCAAATAATTATAAAAACCTAACTTGATAGGATTGAATGAATAAGAAAATTTTCTGAGAAGCTTTGCAGGAGTTGTTTTGGAGCTTTTTTCGTCAGGGAGAGGTTGATCTTTCTGTGACCTTTTCAATTCACACAGGACCTGGAACAGACTAAAATAGTGCCATTCAAAAATACTATTTTCATTAGATTAATATGAATTACTCTAAATTACATTACTAGATTACATGTGCAAAATCAGCCATGGGAGCAAAGGAAGACAGAAGACAAATACCAGAGGGAGAAAAGAATGACCTTTTTTTTTTTTTTCTTTTTCCTCCCAGAGGGAATGATCCTTGATGTGTTTGAGAAAGCTGTCTAGGAAATATGACAACTTTAGCTACATAGATGGTTTGATTGCAATTTGAACCAAAGTTTTATCCTTTTCATGCTTGTGCTTTTTACTGAAATGGAATTTGAGATTCATACACAAGATAATATTAGAAAGAAATTTGAAGTGGCTAATTAGAAATTCAGGAAAACTCTACAGAATACATGCCAGGTCCTTGGCTGTATTTTGTTTCAACTCTTTAACAAGCCAGATTAAATGATTTTCCTATCATTTCTAGAGGAATAGAAAATCTCCATTTTATTGTGCAAAGGTTTTTTTTGAGGGTGGCTATGCTTTTGATCCCTTATCCCAGAAACTGCACAAACAGGGACGGAATAATCACACAATGGAGACATATCCCCCTGTCCAGAGTCTTGTCTAATTAAACAAAGAGTATCCACTATATCCCTCTATCAACCTCGGTTGACGGACAATCATTTGGACCAATAGCGCTTGTCGAAATTTGTATATTTAAGCCGTGGGGAGATGTGGGAACTTCTCTTTGATGTTCGAGCCTCCCGCAGGGAAGAGGGGGTGGAGATGGGCCCTGGGCCCATCTCGAGGAGCGGCCCCAGGCCTCCCCTTCCCCAGAGCTGGGGCATGGGCCCTGGGTAGCAGCGGGAGAACCTCCTCAGAGCCTCTNTAGGAAGACTGCAAGATTCATGGGAGAGATTGTTTTTGACAGCAGCAGAATTTCTGGATGGGTCTGTTTACACTTTGAGCAGTTTGGAAACCACGTGAAGTAAGAAGAAAACCTTTTTACCTTGAATAGTGGAGACTTCTAAGAACTGTAATACTGACCAAAAATCATTGTTTGTTATCCTTTGTGCGAGTTGAGTAAAAAGGGGGAGGTGCTGGAAGAAAAAGGGGGTTTTTGCTTTAATTCCTTGTTATTTCTTTTTACTTTTAGTTCTATTAATAAAGTTCTTTATATTCTTTAAAGTTTAGAGCCTGCTTTGCATTCCTCCCTGTTCTTATCACACAAAGGTAAAGAATGTAAACAAACCCACTACACTAATTGGAGTTTCTGCCCGGTTATCAAACTAAACCCATTACAATCCCTTATCCCAGAAACTGCACAAACAGGGACGGAATAATCACACAATGGAGACATATCCCCCTGTCCAGAGTCTTGTCTAATTAAACAAAGAGTATCTTCTGTATCCCTGTGGAAAAAGGAACTACTAAAGATGACTATCATTATAGTCCTGTTAATATGTCCTGAAATGTTGCATGTCATCTGTCTATCATCTATTACAAGCTTCATATAATTTATGGTTAGAGAGGATGCAAATATAGTTAAGTGAATGTCACTGTACCTCATGCTAGGTGTCTAGATGTAACCTTCCCCGGGATTTCTGCTTGGAACTATAAAAACATTTTAATGCCTTCCCAAACTGAATATTAGGCCCTAAATATTGAAATGCAGTATCTTCCTATTCTTATGAATTATTTGGAATGAATTCTTATGAATAATTATGAATGATTTCTGGAATTTGACAGCTGTTTAGACATTTAAGAAATCAAGCAAGAAAGGGACTGCATGAGTCATTTCTTGTCTAAAAGTAAAATTGGAACAGGAACTCAATCTCAGCTTTTATATGACTGTCACAGAGTGCTAGTTTATTGTATAAACCAAACTAAATTTTATCTGCCCTACATTTTTTCCATATGGGAGGTTTTGGCTATTTCAGGATAAAACAGATACAACCTTCATCCATTTGGTAGAAACTAGGTTATTTTGCCAGAAATAACCTAAAGCAAGATGAAGCTTAGAAGGTAGCACAGATGATCAGCCATTCTTTACAGATTTTTCTTAGGGCAGGTACACACACCTGATTTAACTTTCAATTTCAGTGTTAAAATAATTTCTCTGGATAGAGTTGAGGTGTAATATTCTCATCTCACATGCATTTTAAGTCCTTCCCCAGAACAGTGCATATTTTATTAGTTTCTACCAACCCAGACATTTTTTCACAATAAGGGAAGAATTCAATACTAAATTGTGGACATCTAAGTTTAGATGTCTAAGTGACATTTATAGCCAACACAGTATGTTGCAGTTAACATAAAGCAGTGAGTAGAACAGAAGAAGCCTTTACATCATCCTGAAGGTGCTTATGCTTGAACAGATGAACAGCTGCCTAGACAAGATTAACTAATTAATTATCATTCCACTATTTAAAATGGGAGCTGATATCTAAACACTTGTGTTTATGTTTGTACAACCTGAATCTTTGAATACCTTTGAGGAGAAATGGTGATGGGATGGAGAAAATGAAAGTCCACTCAGATGTTCATGAAATACATATATATTGGATTTGCGTGACCCGGGTTTTGTAGCGAAAGAGTCACGGGGGTGGCTTCTGTGAGATGCTGCCAGAGGCTTCCCCCATATTGTGGCATGAGCCAATGGCGACTGGTTCCAGGATGGATGTGCCACTAACCAAGGCCAAGCCAATCAGGAACGATAGTAAGATCTCTGTTATATTTAAGAAGGAAAAAAGTTATTGTGTAGATGTAATTGCAGCCAGAGAAGCACAGAGTGAGAGCATGTAAGAGAAACAACTCTGCAGAAACCAAGGTCAGTGAGGAAGGAGCGGGAGGAAGTGGTGGAAGTACTGGAGCTGGGATTCCTCTGCAGCCTGTGGTGAAGCCCATAGTGAAGCAACTGTGCCCCTGCAGCCCATGGTGGTCCACAGGGGTGCAGAGATCCACTCACAGCCCTTGGAGGAGACCCACACCAGAGATGAAGCTGTGAGCCCATGGGAGACCCATGCTGGAACAGGCTCCATGCAAGAATTTGTGGACTTACGGAAAGAGGAGCCCACACTGGAGCAGGTTTCCTAGTAGGACTTGTGACTCTGTAGGGGTCACAAGTTTGGAGAAGGCTGTCCTCAAAGGACTGCATGTCATGGAAGAATGACCCACACTGGAGAAGTTCATGGAGAACTGTCTCCCATGGGAGGTACCCCATGCTGGAGCAGGGGAAAGACCACCTCCCCAAGCAATGGCAGGAATAACATAAGGAGAACTGACCATAACCCCCATTCCATGTCTCCCTGTGCCACTGGGGGAGGAGGTAGACCTTGGGAAGGAGGGAATGTGGTTTTAAGATTTGTTTTACTTTTCATTATTCTGCTCTGATTCCAACTGGTAATAAATTCAATTAGTGTCCACAAGTTGAGTCTGTTTTGCGTGTCATGGTAATTGGTGAGTGATCTCTCTCGATCCCTATCTTAACTAATGAACCTTTCATTATATTTTTTCTCCCTTTTCCACTTGTAGAAGGAATGATAGAATGGCTCTGGTGGGTGTCTGGCATTCAGCTGGGGTCAAACCACTAGAGTCCTTTTGGTGCCCAAAAACTAAATGAGATTTTGAGATAAGGATAGTAATTTGGAGAGATAATGGGCAAAACGAGTAATAAACAATGAATCTTTTCCTTCAGCTCTGAATGCAAAGCTAAGTAACTCAGACACATTTTCCTCAATGAGTTTTTCTTTAGAACTGTCAATTTCTTGTTTATGTTGCTTTCTGAAGTCATATAATTTGAAATCCCACTCAGGATTTAATTTAGAAGTGAACTGTTTTAATTAGTCTCTGAATTTTTTTGGCTGGTCTAAGTTAGGGCTTGGTTTCTTTGACAAACAAGCTTTAAATACTACTTGGGTTGTTTGGGTTTGTATTCTACGTAGTTATGTTCTGCAACTGCTATAGTCCAAGATAAACCTTGATCTTGGTGGAACTGGCAAGTACCATGATTTTCTCTCAGACAAGCTAAAGCAGACATTAGACTAAATTTTCTCCTACNGTTTCAAACCAAGACAGATCTTTTCAAACCAAGACAATGGCATTTGGGAGTGGTGCCATGCATTGAGATTTCTCAGACCTGAAAGGACAGTATTCTTTCCTGCCATCCTGTCTCCAATAATTAGAAAATAGCGACACCCCACAAATTCCTCTTCAAATATCTGCAGGAAATAAATAGTAAATGTCCAGGAAAGGCTTACCTGTTGGTGTTCTGGTCTAGCCCTTGAAGAGGCTGTGGTTAATGTTGTAATCTCTAGAAAGGCTTTTGTTTAGACTGAATCTACCTTTGCCATACCTGGTCAGACAGCATCAGATGGAAATTCATTCTGACCATGTTATACCTCTGATTTGACCCTGCTGATGCAAGTAAATCACCACAATTGAAAATGAGATTAATAAGTGATTGGAGAGTAATCAAATATTTGAATGTTAAGTATTTTATGATAAATAGAAATTCATAGAAAAGAGGAAGATCTATCTGTTTCCTTCCTCTGCCCTGCCAATTTCTCTGAATCCTGACTCTTGTTTTCTTTGATGCCATAATGATTTTTGCTTTTTCATATACTCCTCTAATATCCCCCTTCATATACACTTTTATGCAGCCTTTCTGTATCCCTTTTGCTTTTAGCCCACATACTTGTAATTCCCTAATTTGCTCTTGTTTAGACAACAGACAGTTAAGTCAGTATTTGAATGAACACATTGATGCTGNAACTCAGACACATTTTCCTCAATGAGTTTTTCTTTAGAACTGTCAATTTCTTGTTTATGTTGCTTTCTGAAGTCATATAATTTGAAATCCCACTCAGGATTTAATTTAGAAGTGAACTGTTTTAATTAGTCTCTGAATTTTTTTGGCTGGTCTAAGTTAGGGCTTGGTTTCTTTGACAAACAAGCTTTAAATACTACTTGGGTTGTTTGGGTTTGTATTCTACGTAGTTATGTTCTGCAACTGCTATAGTCCAAGATAAACCTTGATCTTGGTGGAACTGGCAAGTACCATGATTTTCTCTCAGACAAGCTAAAGCAGACATTAGACTAAATTTTCTCCTACTCTACTGGAAAGAGTAAAGCAACTCTCTGATTTTTTTTTTTTTTAATTTTTTGTTTTCTGTCACTGCTAATTCTCAAATGCTGTATTCTCTCTGGCAGCTTGGCCTTTCAATTCATTACAGGGAAAAAAATTACCCTTTCACACCTAAGTATTGTGGCTAGCACGAGGGTTCCCTGCCAACACCTGATGACCCATCCTACAACCCAGTCCTCAGAGAGCACATTCAAGACTGAAACTGGGCTACTGTAGAATCAGCACTGTGAAATGGATGGCTGTCCTGAGTTACAGTGTATTCTGTTACGATCTTCATGAGCTGTTGAAACCAGGTGTAGCAATGTTCCCTGCCTCCTCCCTCTGGACTATCTCCTGTTAATGGGCCCTACAACATCTTGCCGCATGACTCATAGATAACTCTCTCCTGGACTATCTCCTGTTTATGGGTCCATCAAGGCCTTGCCTCATGACTCCCCATCCCATCGTGAGATGCTCTGCCCAGGGGGAAGGAG
>VYZQ01068015.1:0-35395 GCA_013400655.1 Mystacornis crossleyi | reverse complement strand
GTATAAAATTGGTGGCCTGAAAATGAAGCTCAAATAGGATTTGGCCCTTGAACACAAATAATAAAATTCAGTTATATGAAAGAACCAACATTTACCTTATGGGGAGATGTTGTAGTAATTCCTCCTGCTTTCTATCCCTCTCTTTCTCCCTAGAATAAGAAAGACTATGGATATTTTAGTATACAGGATACCAATGCATGGGGCTTGGATGCTTTCGGGTTTTTTGGTATCTCTTCAGAAGAAAAAAGTAGTGCAGGAAATTTTAAGTGATGTACTAAGTTAATGCAAACTGTTCTTGTTTATTTGCCTGGTGCAATGGAATAAAAAGAAAGCAGTGGAAAGGGAGCCAAGTCATTTCCTTGTAGTCTGCAGGAGGGAAGTTCAGTGCATCTGGAAGGCAGCAGTGTGGAGACAGAGTATTTGTAATTGAACTGGCACACGGCAAAAGAAATGTTGTGGCAAATCTGCGTCAAAATAAGGGCGGTGTCAAATTGGGCACAAATTCAGTAATCACAGGTGCCAAATGGATGAATTTAAGTTCAAAGTTTAGAATTGTTGTGATTACTGTGGTTATTCTGGGTTCCTTTTTCAGACGGTCCCAGCAGGCGGCATGAAAGATTAAAAATTTTCATGTAAGGACACTGATAGGGAAAGACACTTTCTCCTGCAGGAATTCAGAGTGGGAAGTTCAGGGAATATTGATGAAATGGAGACGTACTTGTGATTCAGTTCAATATAGGACACTCTTTGAGTTTTCCAGCCCTGAAAAGCCGAGTGGTAACTTTGGTAACTTGCATAAATGGATTTATGGCTCAACAAAACAGGATTACTTCGGCTGAGCACACGTTTGAATTTGGGGGGAAAAGAGTATCTTCCAAAACAGGCAATTAGTCAAGTGTAAGAACACCCCAGGCACCTCATGCTTGATTAAATTATTTAAGGGTGAGTGAGACCAAAATCCAGGGAAATCGAGTACATTTGGAGAATAAAGAGACCTTGGTGCTGGCTGTGGGCAGTGATGCTGCAGCCTCAGGAAGGACATCACCAGTGCAGCTCAGGTGCATTACAAATGAAGCATGAGCTACATCTCATTTTGTGGGTAGGAGATGTCACGCTGGTCCTAAAAGCAGCCAAGACCCCTTCCCTCACGGATCTCTTTTTACTTTATACCCTCAGCCCTCTTGGCTGCTCCGGGTCACCCGGCAGGTAACACCACTGAGAGGTTTCAGCATTCCCCTCCTGCCCTGCCCTGCTGAGCGATCCTTTCCCACACCTCTCTTCCTTCCCCCGCTAACGTAGCCTGGTTCCCTACAGTCCTCGGAAGGTTTATTTCTATTTTTCCTTGTCAATTAACTAGGCTCCCAACTGCATTGTTGCTGAACTGCTGCGCTGTGTGCACTCCATACCTGTTCGAAATTGCTCTTCCCGGACAAAGCACGTGGGCAAACTTCATTTATCAAAGTAAGGGCTTTGGGGAGAGCACAATTAATCTCCACCTATCCCTGGAGGACCTCCAGGTGGAAATGGGCCTGTAGGTGTGAGCAGCTGAAATAACTTGATTTTTTTTTCACAGCTCCAAAATGAACAAAGAATTCCTTGTGGGGGAGGTGTGCACGGAGAGTGCAGGATGACAGGAGAGGGCAACAAACGGGCTGGTGACCTAAAGCTTGGCATCATTACTTGCCCCAAGTGTGGCTGGGTAGAGGAGCCTGTTTATCCTGAATTTGTCATGGGGAACAGAATGAATTGAAAGAGCAGGAGAAGGGGATTAGCTAAAATGGAGTCAGCTGTGCTTTTCCAGCATCCTTTGCAAACACTGAAGCTTGATGTTTAGCAGAAGATGCTTTTCAAGCTGCTTTTCTGCTTAGATGAATGGCCTTACCTGTTCCTGGAGCCCCTGGCTGCACAGGGAATGTCCTGCCCCTCCTGATGCAGTCTCCTGGATGCTGGAAGGGTGGATGGCTGCACCCCACCAGGCTGGTTCTCACCGAGGCACTGCCTGGCACCCTCAGGGGTGGTCCCAGGACGTTGGTGCAGCGTCTTGGCACTGCCAGGATCTCTGGTTTGTGCCAGTGCTCCTTGGTGCTGTGTAGGTTGGGAACAAGCTGGGTGATGTCACCTCCAGTGAGGGAGCAAAATGGTTGAATTTAGCTGCATTCAGCCAGTTTGGTGTCTGTGCTTTCCTGGCCAAAGAGTGAACTGGCTGAGGCCCACCCGGACAAGATTCTGGCTGCAGTCATGGGAGGGCTCTCGGCCCGTTCTCCGCGTGCTGGTCTCGGGGAGCAGGCTCTGTGTCTGTCATGCCCTGTCCCAGGGGACTCCCGTGGCCATCTGCTGCTGGGGAGCTGGGTCTCAGTGTGCTAATCCAGCCCTCTGGAACCTGGCAGTCTGGGCTTTGTTCTCTGCTATTCTGCCTGGAGAACATCAAGAGGGAGGGAAAAAAGGCGCAAGGCTGTAGTTTTCTAAAACACTTTTTCCCTTCTCTTTTTTCTTTCCCCTCTCCTCTGTTACAAAATCAGGGTATTGATTTGGATTTTCAAAGCTGCAGATAGTTTGGGACAGGAGTTCCTGAGAGGGCTCCTCTTGCCAGCGAGCATCAGGCAGGTGCCCTGAGGGCTTCCCAAATCCAATACCTCGGGGGTAACTTTACCTTGAAGGCCCTCACATTTGGACACTGCCTTCGCAGTGGCCTGAAACACACTGAAAAAATGTCAGTGGTGCTCACTCTTGTGTTCTCCTGGGCGTGGTTGGGTGTCCACAAAGATGGTAACTTTTTATATATATATCTATACATCTATATATTTATATATAGATAAACACATATGCATATGTACATGTATGTTTTTTTAATTAGTTTCTGTAAATCTGCCCTGAAGTGTGTTGGGAAGGGGATGTATTTTGTACTGCTAGAAATAAATACATAGGAAATTTGTTTATTCGATTTCTCTTAGGGAAACAGCCTAAAATTCATGTGTTAAATTGAAGTGCAAAAACACATATGGCATTTGATTAAAAAGACATAACTCTGCAAGTGTGTTGATTTAAATTATTTTGATACATTCGTGGAGCTTTAAGTTCTAACATGGGTCATTAAAGCCACTAGTGGTTTCTGTAGACAGGAATCTATTTCCTTATAGGAATTGATTTGATGTAGGACCTTCAATAGCTGCTTTGACATTTCGTCCTTGAGGATCTGATGGTGAAACCGTGCCCTCATTCCCTCTGGAATATTGTAAAATAGTATACTGTGTGTTCTTTCAAGATGTGAAATCATCTTGGTGTACTTGCACATAAGGATATAAATATACATAAAATACATAAGCATAAACACTCACGTGCAGCTCTGCAGACACCACCTTTTATGCATTTTCAGGTGGCTCTTTATAGGATTAGCTTGGGCTGTGGAGTGAACTGAATCATCAGGCTCTAGATCCTTCTTGCTGGGCTCACAAAAGCTGGGAGCCTTCTTTGGTGGGTCAAACAACAGCTTGGAAATGATGTACTGCACAAACGTTGGTGGTTTCCATTGCCTGATCTTGCAGAGTGTGGTGCACTGCAATGGCCACCCATGAGCCAGTCTCTTAACTCAGAGAAAAAAAAAAATTGATGGTGAGCTTTAGTTTATCTTCTGTGCAAATATGCATTTTTCTTAATATTTTGCCAAATAATAACCTGCATTTCTGTGGGTAAGACTTAATCCAGTCAGGATGACTGTGGGTGAAAATAGAAGTTACGAGATCTGGTTTTTCTGGGTAGAGTGGCCGTGGATGTTGTCTCTAGAAAGCTGGATGGTGTGAGTTTGTAGGAACGGCCTGAGTGGAGCTGGGAAGACATAATATGGAATCATTCTTGTAGTGGAAAAGACATGGGCTGAGAAACCCAGGGAGGGAGAACTAAACTGGAAGCAATACACAGGGAAAATAGGAGCCCGGAAGGATCATTCCTTGCTTGGGACAGGAGGGAATCACGCCAGTCACAAACATGCACACAGGGCTACATGCAATCATGGGTTATTAGGCACCATTGCAAAAGCAAAATGCTGGAGGAATTGGTACAAAAAGTGCAATAAAATATGCATCAAGATGATGAAATATGTATTGGAATGAATGCTAAGTGGGATGCGCATTATTCTCAACTGAGTGGTGGCCTTGGCAGTGCTGGATTAGTGGCTGGACTCAATGTAAGGTTCTTTCCCAACCTAAACCTGTCTGTGATTCTTTCCTGTGAGGCAAACCAGACGGGCTATAACTTTCCTTGGAGAGTTTTTTATGTTTCTTATTGCACACAACACTCCTGCTCTCTGTTGAGACTATGCTTTAAAGGGGAATTTAGCAGCTCCTGATCTCCCCTTCACAAGGAGGGCAGGCAGGGGGCTCTCACAGCCCCCTGGGGAAGGACAAGGTGCTGGCAAAGGCTCCAAGCCACAGGGATGTGCTGGAGGTGAAGTGTGTCACACGTGTGCCCTCGGTGGGAGTTGTTCCTGTGACAGCCTCTGCAGAAAGAAGGGAGGAGAGATGAAATATCTTCTGTAGCTCATTCCCGTTCCAACACACCGAGAGAAAGAACGAGGCAAACCCCTAAAGGGGAAGCCCTGGGCTAAGTTCTGCCCTGCCTTATGTCATCTTCAATTTTACTGAAGACGGTAGAGTTGGACAGGGCAAAATGGAGGCAAGGCTCTGCAGTTCTGGCAGTGAAACGCAACTCCAGTGCTGAGGTCTCTCAATGCCACCTCTTCAGTGTGATGTTAAATCTTGCAAAGGCCTCCAGCCACAGTGAAAGGACAGAGAGCTCTGAATACATCTCCACCAAACGAGGTCTCTTCAGGAAGGAAACTCCAAGGCTCCTGTGGTTATGTTTCTTAGTAGCTGTTTATGGTTTTGGCCGTAATCCTATTGTAACTGTTACTATTAATCATATTACTATCATATTCCTGCAAAGCACCAGGGAAGGTTTTCCTGAACAGATTAATCACTAATGAATTTGTAATCTGGCTTTGATCACTCATTCCTTTTGAATGCTGGTAGGTGGAGTTTACATGCCAAGATTTTCTGAATAATGAAGATGCTGCCTCTAAGGACCCGTTGGAATTAATTTTTTCAAATTTGGATCTAATATGTAAACTGGGCTCCCATAGTTGTCAAGAAGAAGGGACTCCAGCAAATTATGCAGATATGGAGGCTTCCACATGCTCCTACTGAAATAAAAAGCAACATTCCCTCTTCTTCTGAAGAAAGCTGGAGCAGACAGGTAGAAGAACTTGCAATCACAAAGGCAGATGGGGTGTTATCAGAGGAGTTTGAGCAAATAGCTCTTGAAAGGTTCAATCTCTGATCCTTCCACACCTTGGTTTCCAGCACGGAGCCCTTCTGCAATGTCAGCAGCACCTGACAGCAAATATCCAGCCAGTAATTATGGTCAGCTTTGACATAGCAAAGTGTAAATCTCATGTCTGGTGAGCCAGAAATGTCAGAATACAGTCTGTACAATAGCCAAAGGCAGTGCAAATTGTAATTAAAAGCATTTAATTTAAGTTAATCTTCATTAGAAACATAATTATGTCCGCACACAAATTGCTTCAATGTAATTGTCACAGTTGTAAATACCTAGTTCTATTAACCAGCTTTTCTTCAGGATAAACTGGCTGGGAGATTATCGACTGTTTTAGAGCAAAAACCCATTAGTGTATCTGTGGCGTGTGTGTGTGGGGGGAATTAGACCAAACTCACCACCTTGGTCCCTGCAGAGTGGGACCAGCTCACACATCCCCTGGGGCTCCAGATAATCCCCTGTGCAGAGATGAGAGGATGCTGTCTGGGAAGTTCATGAATTTATTAAAACTTGTGTGTAGAGAAACAGAAAAAATGGCCCTCCCCCAAAAAACTTGGCTTTCCAAGGGATGTTTTATCTGCAGTGGCACCGCTTTGAGCCTTGTAGGTTTGAGCCTATGGGAAAAGTCCACCTTCCACAAAGTTTTCCTTTTCTAATCCGATTATCAGTGAAGTGAACGTGGATTTGCTGTCCTGATGCCCACAGGAGAACTGCAGGTTTTAGGAGCTGTGTTCCATCAGCCAGGCTGCTCTGCTGGACACAGGCTGAACTCTGCTGCTGCTCCAGTGGCATCTACCAGCACATTCCCTGGAATTCTTTCCCTCAGGTCCTTGATGGCCATGGGGATCTGGGCCTGATCCCTCTTGAACTCAGCAGGGGATTTCCCCACGGAGCTCTGTGTGGTCAGAATCACCTCTGCTCCAGAGGAGTGCAGAATGTAATGTGGGCTTCTGCTGAGGGCAGCCTGACCCGAACCCAAACAAGTCTGAGAGTACAAGATTTATCTTAGGAAAGGAACAATTCACCCTTCTTCACCGCCTCGGGAAACAGTGCCGTGAATACATGCAAGAAATTAAATAGCACTTGGGAGATGAGTAAAAGTAATCTTGTAAGTGGACTTGAATGCTTGAAGTGGATGTCCCAACAACATAGTTTGAAAGTAGAGGGAGCTTTTAACTCTTGTCAGTGCTCTTCCCAAATAATCTGCACTGTTACTGCTAATTGGCATAAATCTTGCTGGTAATACCCATAGCAGAGATTTGCACAGAATCCATTGCTAATCCTATAAACTGGTGAGTTTGATAAAGTGGGTTGCTCTGGGCATTGCTAATTTTATTTTCATGCTTTCACTTGGTACCATTCATTAACCCCCAAACGGCAGGGTGGGCTGTGTACACAAACAAGAGAGCAATAGTCTTCTTATTAGGGGCTGTAACCGTGAGTGGGAAATTACAACAGGATGAATATATACACAATTCAGATTGGATGCTGTTTCTTTTGTGTTGCTATGATGCTACCTGCTGAAAAAAAAAAATCAAAAAAACAAACCAATCAAACCACCAAGTTCTCTTCAGCACATTCCAAATTAAATCTAGTACAAGCAAATTTTACATCGAATGGCATTATTTTTCACACGTACCCAAAGCACCACAGTGCAGGATACAGCTGCTCTTTGTACTTCATTTTTTGTTTCAAAGTAGCTGTGTCACATTGCTTAAATTCTGCCCTACACGCAGCTCCAGGAGCAGCTCTCAAGCGTTGATCTCATGTTGAGGGCTCAGACCTGCTCCTGATTCTCACTGGGTGTGGTGTTCACCAGGGGTAAACCCAAAATTCCCCCAAATTCTGGGGCATCCCTCATCAGCATTAGACGAGCTGCAGAGGACTGAATAAAATCATGCCAGGACTCTTCAGACCTGTCCCTTTAATGCAGAATTAGAGTGGAGTAGCACGGTGGCAGAGCTTGCAATAGTGATGCTTTTTTTCTAGTTCAGTATAGGTGAGTTGAAATGGGATTAAATGGGCACCTTAAATGGGATTACAAAGACAAAGGCTCAGGTCATAAGATAAGACTTCCCAGATTTCCATTTGTATCCTGAAGAGAAGAAAAAATCTGTTCTGGAAAAGACTGGAAACTTTTTCTGCCACTCGCTGGCCTGAATTTCACAGGTAGTAGCCAAATCACATAAAAATGCACTCTTTGTTCTGAGTCAGTGAATTACTGATATAATGCTTAGTACTGTGAGCACCTGGTAGTCCATAAAGAAATGGATATTGATACAGTCTGGGTTTGCTTCCAGCGAAGGAGGTCTGGGTGCAAAACAGCATCTCATTGAGAGAGCAGTGACCAAAAGAGTTTGGTTCGCACACAACGACCTGGAGAGCTCCCCCTGCTCTCCCAAGGGCTCTGTGTGCCCAAGCTGGGATTTCTGTGGTCAGAACCCAGCTGGATAAAACTGTGACTTAATCAAACACACCCAGGGACAACGGGTGGAACTATGGGACCAGATCAGACAACCAGGGGAAAGGGACAGCAGAGCTCTCAGTGAAAATTGAAATATAAGTCAGCTTGGGTAAGTGAATTTAATACTTGTCTTGGTATTACAAAGAAGTGAAAAGGAGTTTCAAAGAGAATGTACCATTCATTATCTCATGCTAATTTTCTAGGCAGCCAGTATTTTTCTTTTGTCTAAGAAGGCTGCCCTGGAACTAAAACAAGACAATAGTGTAGATTATGTATTCTCTTGAGGAAAGAAACAAAATATTTAGCCTGGACTACAAAGGGAGAAGAGCATCAAGTTTTTAAAATTACTTCGGCATGTTTGAGTTCAAGACAGCAAAAGCAAAATGCTTGTTAAGCCGTTGTAGTGTGCAATATCATGGCTGAGTTGATGTTCCAGGAATTGACTGCACCAGCATGTTAATTGTCAGGACATGATTCCCTAATTCTTTTTTAAGGACGCTCGTGTGTTGCCTTATTTGGTTACAGATGTTTCACTGCCTGGGCACACAGAGGGAAATAAGAGAAAGGAAAATGCAGTTGTGTTAGCACAGTGACCTTTTTGTGAACTCCAGCACCATATTCCGGGTGGAAATTATGTATCCTGAACATGTTTTCTACAGAGATACCGGGGAAAATGTAACGCTGGTTTTGTTACAATTACCTCTCTCCCCTTGTTCCCGCTATCCCGTGCTTCAGAAATGCTGTGTTTCCCTGGTTCTTGAACCCGACTGGAATTGCAGACATTCGGTGTTTCCCAAAAAAGCTCAGCCCTGGCTGTCTGTGCTGGATGTTTATGAGAGTGCTGGAGCAAATTGAAAGCACACCACCGAGGGGAGGGAGATTGCCACGGGAGAGGCTGATATTGCTGGATTACCTGTCAGAAATGATCTGGCTCTGAGATGAAAGGGGAAGGCAGCAAAGGGAGGCTATAAAACATTTGAGGGGGAAAAACTAAAAATACAAAGTTTCAGAAGTGCTGTCAGCATAATCAGGGAGTAAAGCCCGATTGATGCCCTGTGGAATTCTTCAGTAGATTTGCACCAAGAGGCTCATGTGCCAGTGTGGTTTTGGCTCCTCTATTTACATTCCCGTTCATAACTGGATCCTCAGTCCCCATGCAATGCCTGCATATCAGTTTATGTATGAGGAGCATTCCCATCGTGAACAGACAACAAACCGTGTTACTTTCTTGGCATCCACACCAAAATTAAAAAACTCTGAAACAAACAAACAAAAAAATCCACGATGACAAGCCAACCAAACAAAACACCTTCATCTTTTAATGGATATTAATGTATCAGCTCTGCTGAACCTAACGAAGGGTTATTTAACATCCTTTTGTTTAACTGTAGTTGCAAAGTTACTGATCTCCACAGCCACAAAGAGGACTCGGAATGCTTTGACCCAGGGCTGGTGGGTGAATAATTGAGATCAGAAGCTGACTCGAAACCCGCCAAGGAAAAAGAAACTCTTTTCTGCAGAGGTGAGGATCAGCAGGAAGGGTCAGGGGAGGAAGGAATTTACAGTTTCTACTCCTGGAAAGATGAAGACCACCGTGAGGTGCTCCCGGCATTCATTATTGCCTCACACCAGAGTGCCCGTGGGAATGACCAGCGGGAATGACCAGCTCAGCCCAGCTCCTGCCCGTCTGTGGCAGGAGAGGGAAGCACTGCATGGCAGATGCCAGGCTGGTGTCCTTCACGCCAGCAGAAAGGATCCATTTATCACGGAAATGACAGTCAGTCTCTAGGGGTGAGGGCTGGGAAGAGCTGCAGAGGGAAGGATAGGTGAAGAGCTGATGAATTCATGCAGCGGTGGATGGAGGAGTTAAAAATCGAGATGCATCATTTCCGTGGTTCCAACAAGCCCAGCAATACCCAATTATCCCCGAGAGTGCACGGGGGGACGTCGGTGTGCGCAGCCATCTGCAGCGAGCTGCTCTGCGAGCTCTTGCGGTCACCTCTGCGCCATTCCAGAAGTGGAATGTGCTGTTTCTTAGAGATTGGCACAGAAACAGGTACACTTCTGTTTTTAAGTCTCTGGCCACCTCCTGTTTCCATCATATATCTCTTGAGGGAATCTCATAGCAATTAGTTTCTAATTGCTTCAGTAGTCTACGACTGACTTGATGAGAAACGCCATGCAAATGGAATGGTTCTTGCATGTTTCACAGCAGCAGAAATTAATTGCATCGTGATGTTAAAAACTCCTGTTCTTTCCATTCCCCCTTCTGCCATGACATGGTATTTTATATTGGAAAGGGGAAAAAAAAGGGTCAAATATTAGAAAGTAATATATTTGTTTCTCTAACCAGGTGCTCTTCTGCCAGTGCTCAGTGGCGCAGGTCCACCCTGATGTGCTCTGTGTTTATTACCGTGCTGTAATTTGAGTGGTTACTCCCCAAACCAGTGTGAACCCTGTAATGCCTCTCCCAGGTGCTGTTTAGTTGGGGTAAGAAGGTTTTAACCTCCTACCTTCTGGAACCCCGCCAGTAAATCAACTGCATCTCGGGATCATCTCCAAATGAAATTTGCTTGCCACGCAGCAGCAAGGAGACGTGATGGGAGTATAAAACAGGACAATTTTTCACTGCAGAAATACTTGAACTCACTCCAGACAATTATGCAGCCTGCCATTTTACACATCATCTATTTCACTATTCCTGCATCAATTATTCCATTAACGTTGCTGCACACTAAGCTAGAACCTGTCACTGGTCCTGCGGACGTGGAAGGGATGAAATACATTTCAAAAAAAGGCAGGAAAAGGTATTTTCATGTGAAAGGCTTTGGGACATCCATTTCAGCAGCCTTGCTACCTGTGCTATACAAAGTATTTTTATCTCCCAGCTTGCTTAACACTGGTAATTTCTACCCTAATATGGTTTAGCTCAGGACGTAATGCTGAATTTTCCACTATTTTCACTGTCAGCTGAGTTTAAAAGACCTGTTAATTAGAAAAAAAAAATTAATAGCTTTATTCAAATATTAACAGAAATTAGGGTGAAAACAAAACTCTTCTGATAGGGAGGGGCTATGCATTTGCAGTATATTCAGGATATCTCCCAAAACACAAAGAACAGGTTCAGAATTATAATTAAGGAAGAAATTTTAGCTCCCTGGAAGAGCAGCTTGATAACAATTGTTACTTTTCCTTTTGTTTTCATGTGGCATCTGTTACAATTTACTTTTTAAAGGCCACCATTTTTAATTCCCATCAATCTCCAGAATTAACAGTGTGATAAAGATCCTGGCAAACACTGAAATTTAACGAGTCAGAATGCCTCTAGGAGCCCCTACAGAATATTCAAGGAATTGAGCAATAGCACTGATGCTTTGAGTGAGATGAAATGCAGAGCCAGTGTTAATTAGACACAGACCAGTTGCATCTTCTCACGTAATTCAGGAATTAGGCTGACTTGTATTTGTAGGCTGTAAATGGATTTATACTGCAGGAGGACAGGACGGTTTGTCCCTCACCAGGTTTGGAGATGTATTAGGAAGAGTTACTTGGAGGCTGAATACTTCACACTGGTGTGTTTTTTCCATTGGGGTTGACAGCAGGAAGTAAAAACATCAACTCCTCAGCATCTCCCTCGATGGGAAAGTGTGTAGGATTCTACAAATGTACAAAACAGAGGGGCAAAACCTGTACCTGTGCCCCAGGCCCCGAAGGATTGGGCCCCAGTGTCTTTATGGGGAGGGGAGCCAAGGATGGCACAGAGGAGTCCAAAAACAAAGTACCAAATAAGGTGGAAGAAAGCATTTTTCCTATTACTCTCTTGATTTATTGTGTTTTGTTGGGTTTTTTTTTTATTTTTTATTGCCCACTCTTGAAAAGAAGGTTACGCAGGCCAAAGAAGGCCAGGCCGCTGTGTTGTTTAGAGTGAGATTTGTGTTTATTTTGTGATTTACTCAATCCTAATCAACATACTCTGTCTACCACACGTGCCAAGGAGGACGAGGGTGTCCCTTCGGAAGTGTGTCAGTGTGCTGCTGTGCCAGGAGAGACAGAGCCAGCTCAAAATCTGCTCCTTCAAAGGAGTGCTGACGCCTGACTTGAACTGAGATGTCCCTGAGCTCTCCTGAAGCACTGATAAAATCAGCAAGTCTGACACTCATTTTTCCCTAGCGCTTATTTTGGAAGGAAGTTACTGATGTCAGCAGGACCCAGGACAACCTCAAATAACTCCATTTCTCAGCGAGGCTGCCTCAGCGAGTAAAACACATCCACGTGTTACGGGGAAACGAAATCGTGTTTAATGTAATTTCCTTTGTCACTCTGGGTGTCTATCAAAGACAGAATTTTCTCTCATGTCTCTTTACACCACATCACAGAGGCTGTAGGAACAAATACAGGTATTTTGTGTAATCTCCATTTTTTCCAGAACTTTCTTCTGCTGGAAAGCCCCGTCCTGGGATGCTGCCCTCTCCTACGGCTGCATGCTGGGCAGCAGTTTGGCAGAATGCGTGGGTTGAAAGACAGTGGGTTTATCCCTGGAAAATGGAAGTGCACGAATACATCAGTTTTGTCCCAAACCACTCCATCCTGGCACAGTGTGTTGTGTTTGTGTTTTAACCAGGGTGAGGATCTCTTTCCCAAAATCCCCTCATCACCGTCAGTGCCTCATTCAAGAGAGACCTGCACGAAGCTGTCAGCAACAGCTATAGATTTTAGGAGTTTTTTGGAGTTGGAAGTCTCATTAATGGGTATTTAAGCCTCACCTTGGCAGGTTCCCTGTGTCCTTACTTTCAAGACTCCCGTTTCAAGTAGCGTTGCTTGACCTTGGCCATGTAGTTGTGCTACTTTCAAAGTCTCTGATGCTCTTCTGTCATCCCAAACTGTTTCCTCTCAAGAGTGATGAGGCGATGCTGATTAGGATTCGGTTTTCTGAATTCCTAAGTGCTACCTGTTCTGGGGCTATTTGTGCAGGCAATCTCTCCTTTCAAAGTCAATCTGTCAGCCGGAATTCCTCATTTTATGGTTTCCCGACTGGAGAAATGGTAATGTTTTATATATTGGTTTGGATGGCTGTGCTCTTTGTTCCCCCAAACTTCACAGCACGTTTATCCTCGGCGTAATACCCTCATGAATGCAAGAGCAAGCCTTTCTTCTGCTTAAAAAGAATCAACAGCCTGAATATCTGTTCCATAGTCTCCTCCATATGTATAGGGAATGGGGATAACAAACTAACCTTTCTTCCAGAGGCTAATTGGATTTCACACAGTTTGGAAGCACCACTAATTCATCAGATATATTAAAATTCAGCTTTAACATTCCTACTGGGTAGCTCGGCTGTTGACCTTCCTCCCTCCTGCTTTTCATTCCATTCTGTTTCCAACTTACCCATTTCCAGTATTTAAATGAACAGGCACCGTGTGCTGCAGCCCCTTGAGAGCAGCATTTCTTCATGCGTGAAGTCTTACAAGCTGCTGTGGACATAACATGCATGAATATTTCTTATTCCACTTAAATAAGCATCAAAAATGCTTATCCTAGAAATAATGCATATTGTTCAGGAGCTGGTGTCCCTACTCTGGTTTGGTTGCCTCATAAGCACTCACAATCAACCTGCTGGAGTTGTGCAGCCTAATTAAGAGGATCTGCGTTTTTCAGCAACAAAAAGGTGTAAAGATTCCTTCTGGCATCAAGGAAAACACTTGATCATCCTGACTGGCCCAGAACGTTCTCTTCTGTAGGTGAGAAAGGAAGAAAAGAACCTCTACAGGACAGTGGAATTTGATTGTTTCGGTCAAACTGTGTAGGTAGGCCTGAATGGTCTCTGTGAATACAAGAAAAAGTTGAGATCTCTGAATAATCCATGAAGGAATGGAAAAATCTCTGCATGTTTCTGCTGAGAGGTCACAGCGAAATCCAGATGGCAGAGGTGACTTCTCCTGCCCTTCCCAGCAAACACAGGAGTGAGGGGACAGCATGGCCATGGTCTGGCCAGGTCTCCACGTGGACGTTTGGTGGCCCAGGGGGGCAGAGATGAAAGAACAGGAGACGGAGGCCCCTTCCCTCACTGCTGGGTAGCTCAGAGAAGGGCTCCCCAAAGTGCAATTAAAATATTGGTGTGGCATGGGCTGGGCATGCAGGAGTGCTCTGGGTCCGCTTTGCAATGTTAATATTTGTGTTTTTCCTGCTCCTCTTTCTATTGCTTATCAATTTCAAGCAGTATTTTTTCAGGAAAGCGGATAAGTAATTCTCTTTCTGTGAATTCAAATGTGTGATCTATTGAGTGGGTGTGTGCATACTCTAAAGAAATAATTGAATCCAAACATCTCTTATTTTTAAATGCAGGAAACCAGAGTCTAATAAAACGTAAATCAATTCAGTGTCTGCTTTGGGCTTTCAGCCTTCAGACTGTTAAAAGGAAAAATGCATTAAGTGCTGTGCATTCCAAAACCAACATCTTTATTTTCCATCTCATTCCCTTAACCCTTCAGTCTTCTAAAATCTTTTTCTTTGTGGGTGTGTGGTGAAGAGCTTGCTACCCATGTTCATCAATTCCCATATTCCTTCTGAATCTTTCCGGGGGTCAATCTGAGTGTGTTTGGTTTCTCTACTGTGCTTTGCTGATTGCAAGCACCCAAATGACACATCATAAAGCACAATTTTCTTTGTGGTTTAGGACTTTGGCTCCTCAGACCTGAAACAGGCCGCTGCCAGTCTGACTTGGAGTGCAGGTGCTGGAGTATAAATAAGTCCATCAGATTGCTGCTGTGAGTTAAAACAGTTTAAAGAGATTTTAGTGACATTCTCAGCTCACTTAACTCTTGGTGCCTGTCTGGCTGCTGGTCTGACTTGCTCGGCTCAGTGCTGAGGGAGAAAGGACAGGAGCAGGCAGCTAAAATACATTAATTATCTTTAACCAGCAGATGATTGGATGGGTTCAATTTTACAGCACTTACCAAAGCAGCCTAAAAAAGAAGAGTGTGTCTTAATTCAGCTCTTTTCTTTCAGGCTTTGCGTGTGTATGGCACACAGTTGTCTTCTGTGGGTTTTTTGGCCCTAAAGGAAGCTGTTTCAGTAGTTTTCCCCCTGCTCTGACCTCTGGAAGCCTACAAGCTGAAGAACTTTGGTGATCTAAAGAAAGCAAGTGGAGATCTGGGGGTTTTTTGAGCATAACCATTAGATTTTGAGAAATGTAGAGACTTTGAAGCTACTTCTGTACTGCTATCACTAAATTCATAAAGGGGGGGGATATTGCAGAGAGAACGGTTTACAAAATCTGGCTGAGACATAGAGCTAAAAATAAGAACATTTCTTATGAAATGTTTTCAGACTTTTCAGACTGAAAAAGACATTTCTCTGAAAGGTGAAGAGGGCAGTTCAGCTCACCCTCTGTCAGTGCTGTGCCCACGTTTGTCCTGGAGTGACAGTGAGGAACCCATCACCCGTGAGGGAAGCGAGGGGCTGAGAGGGGGCAAAAGGAGCTGGGTAATCCCAACCCTTCAAAGCACCCCAGGCTCTGCACTGCCGGGTCATTCAGGCTAAGGGTGAAGTCTTCAGGCTTTTTATTTCTCATTCTTTTTAATTGTTTTATTTATTAATAAATCACCGTTTCTAAATAGTGCTGCTGCCTCCTGGAGGAAGGTGGGAACAGCCGGTTACTCCGAGCTGTGCCGGTGCAGGTCCTGTGAGCTCACTGCTCCTGTTCCAGGTGAACTCGGAATTTCTGGCTGCAGCATCACAGGCATTGCAGCAAACTGTGAGCTCGCATCCAGGGATGTGAGTGAGGCAAGCTCCATTTTGTCAAAATCCTGAAAAATGCTTAGTTCTACAAGTGCTGTGTTAAAATGAAGCAGGGGCTCAGCAGCTCGCACAAGGCTGTAGCTTTTCCTTTCTGCAATTAAAATTGCTGCAGCAGACACTGATGGACTGCCCCTGCAGAAATCCCAGCTATTCTGTCCTCTCAGGGAAGCTTTTTCTCATGTAAAGCAGAGAAGGATTTAATTTAACGAGGAAAACCTAAGGAACTGCAAACTAATCTCTACAACCTTCTATTTCTTCCATAATATCTCTTATAAAGGTTTTTAAAGATCAGACCTTGGCACAAAGAAAAATGCTACCATCAGATCTATTAGAAATAATGGCTTTATAAGAAATAAATTTGTGCCTCATCGACTGGAGTGTGAAGATATGATTTCCTTCCTTGGAATTGCTTAAGCTACAGGAATTGGAGAGCAAACATTTCATGCAGTATGATCCTTTCCCAAGTCAATATTGTCCTTTCAATCCTGAATTTCAAATTAAATATTATTCTCCCTTAAACAAAGGCATGCTTGGAAATCAATGCTGTTTATCTTGTCTACTGTTGTTATATACACAAGTTTAATTCTTGTTATAGATGAAAAATGCTTCTAGACTGAAAACTGCAGAAAGGCGAAATCTTCCTATTTTTGCTGGTTCCTGGTGTCATTGCTGAGGTGCATGGCAACAAAATCACCATTTTCAAGTGCCAGCATTGGTCCTTGCACTATTTGGCTACTATTGGGGTCTGCCTTACGCTTTAATAAATTTATAACTAAAAGGAAAATGCAGCATTTAAAAAAAAAATGATTCTCAGATTGTCATCTGGGGTAAATTTTCTGTTGATACGATCCTTCTTTCGGGGTTTTCACGGTGTTCCAGGTGAATTATTGGATATAATTAGAGTGGTAGATCAGAGTAAGCTAAAGCAGAACATATTCTTTCAAAAAGTCCGCACTGCTTGGAGGAGACGTGTACTACTTTCTTTTTTAAAAATTTATTTATTTATCTATTTGTTTATTTATTTTAACTGAGGAAACCTGAGAAAAAAGACTTCTGAAGAATGGAGAAAAGACCAATAATGTTTTTTGCGAGTCACTAAAAGCCTCTACAACGTTACTGCAGGTAGAGGCTTGGCCTTGCCTGTCAAGAACAGCCCTGAAACATTCCAAACTGGTTAATGAGGTGTCAAACCTGTTGTGCCAACATGGCCCCACTTCCCAGCTTCGTGTCCTTCGGGGATGAGCATACCCAGGGCTTTCTCCTGGCGGGGTTCTCTTTTCCCTGCACCCCTCAGACAAGCTGGCTCTGGTGCTCTCAGATCCAGCAGTGAGGCCACAGGTTTTCCCTGAGAAAGTTTACTCCAGCGACTTCCTGTGGACAGGAATCCATCTGGGATGTGTTTCAGGGACTCAGAGAAATGATCAAGGACTGGAGTTGAATAAACAGAAGGTAAATAGAAAATACCACACACGGGGTGGACATAAGCAACAGAGCTATGGCCCCGTAGCGCAGGACCCCAGTTATTTTCTGAATTTTGCAATNAGACCAAAAAAAAAGGACAATTGGGCCCCTCCCTTGTGGCTGGCTAGGTTCTTTGTTTTTCTTAAGTACCCCAACAATCGCCCCTTAACATGGGGAAAAAATTCCTTTGAGAGAAGAAAAGAGCACATACACACACAGAAAGAAAACTTTCTCAACCCCCAACAAAAGGGGAGGTTGGGTTTTGGCTGTCCTTCCTACTGTGTTGTGGTGAGCTCTTAGTAGTGGAAGTTACAACAGGAAGCCAAAAAGGGACAAATAAGGCAAATACAGAAGTTATCATTTCCTGAATATTCGGAGTTCGACAAGTCGATGATCCAGTTCTCTACCAGCCTCCTGTGCTCAGCCATCCAGCTGTTCATAACCATAAAATACCCATAATAACCTGCTCTCTGAAGGGGCAGGAATGCAGAAAAGTGAATTGCAAGTGTCTCTGCCTGACAGGCAGTCAGGTTCCTGTCCTTGGGCATGCTGGGACTTCTCCATTGTGTTTGGACCCTTGGATCTGAAGGTTTCCTCGATTGCCTGGACTTTCTTTTCCTTTGGGGTGGTTGTGGCCAGTCAAGGACAAAATCCACTCTTGTGCTTCTGACCTGGAGACAACAAAAGCATGTGTGGGTTCTTTTTGATTTCCTGCAGAAGGCTGGGAAATTTTTGAAGCCTTTTGATCCAACTTTAGATCACGGATTTAACTGCACAGTGGAGCAGAGCAACCCACGGGTCTTTTCAGTGGCATAAGTGTAGTACTTAGCATTCAGATGGGAACTCGTGTGTTGAGCCAAACCCAATTATTTGCAAATGAATCAGTGCCCCACATCCTCAGGGGGAGGGCTGTAATACCAAGTGCTGGTTTGAAATGTCATCTTCTCTTTGGGAGAATTCTCTATAGATAGAGTTAGCTATTTTCAATCTAATTTTAGGCAATCAGAAACAGGAATTCACCAGAGTTAGCAGAGAAAATTCTAACTCTGATCAAAGCCATGGCAGATTTCAGCCTGCTCCATTTTGAAAGTCATGACAATGTGAAAAACAGGCTTTTCACTAAGGTTTGGCATCGTAACCAGTGCTGGCACTCGCAGGCAGTGCTTTAATTACACATTATACTAACCAGTGTGAAATACTGAGCCTTATTAAGATAGCCAAAAGCCTTCTTTATAGTTGATTTATTAGAGCTTGAAATTAACTTTTCACAGTCCAGCTCCAAGAGATCAGTAAATATGGAAATTCAGCTCTGTCTCCAGTGGGTCCCCTCATGGTTACCTCCAGTGCTCTCTCCAGTCCCTTCCAGTGCCCAGCCATGGTAAAACACTGGTCAGCAGCATCAGTTCTCAGCTTCTTACCTCCGTTCTAAATGCCAGTGCTGACCTTGTGCTTGCTTGGAATGGTTTCCTGGAGAAATGGAGCTTTAGGAAGCCACTGGGGCTCTGCTGGGTGCTCAGATGTGTGGGCTGGCCCAGGCTGGCTGTGCTGGAGCTGTTCCACACTGGGGTGTTTGCAGAGGACCATTTTTGCTGCTCCTGACAGGATTTGGTCAGTACGTGGCTGGGATATCAGGATATCGTTAGGAATTGTTAAAACAATCCCATCATCTTAGGGAACTGCAGATCTCTGCCAGCTGAATACGGGGAGGAGCTCCCAGCCTGGTGGGATTTTAAACTTTTCTCCTGCTGGAGTGCTCCCAGCAACCTGAATGCATTTCCACCCTTCCAAACTCCCAGGTATCAGTTCTCTGATTAAATCAGTGGATCTGGAGCTCCCACATCTTGTGCTTTGCTTCTGTTTGATGTGGAAAGGCAGAGTTTGGAGCTCCGGGTACTGCAAGGTAAAACTTCCTCCTGCTGAGGATGGCAAAAAAGAGGAGCAAGGCACTCAGTGAGGGAGAGGCTGGAACACCACCTGCAGTAAATTTGTGGATTTAAAATGGTGCTTGGGTGGGAAAGTCATCCTGTCATACTTTGGGTCTCTCCACCAATAGCACAGATAAAACTTCTGGCTTTTAAATTTATCGTCAGGGTTGCTCAGGAGGAGTCACACCTCTACATCTGTGCTTATACCCAGTGGTTCTTTGAAGTTTTAGGCTCTGTAGGTACCAAGCACTCCCCAGGATGGGCAGTGGTGTCACAGCCCTGCCAGCGTGGCACAGGGGGCACCTCTGTTCTTTTCTTAGAAGTAGCTGTGTCATTCCATCGGGTGACTGCTGGGTGGGAAATGCCAAACCTCCTAGAAGTTGCAAGGAACTTGGGGGTTTTTTTTCTCATTTTTAATGACTCTGTCACGCTTGGCTTGCCCAGGGAAGTTGTGTGATGAGCACCTATGGAAAGAATTAACGTGGGATGGAGGGAAGAGCAGAGAGGCTGAGCCCCCTTCTGCTCCAGTGAAAGCTAAACCACATCAGAATGTTGCCAATTAAAAATAAAATGAATGACTTTGCTCTCTCTGTAGGTGACCTGTCTGCACGATTTCTTTGGGGATGATGATGTGTTTATCGCCTGTGGTCCAGAAAAATTCCGCTATGCACAGGATGACTTTTCCCTGGATGAAAGCGGTAACATCAAACACACTCTGTGGTTTTATTCCATTGCCATTCACTTGCTTGTATCTGATAATAACGCCGCATGCTTTTGTTCTGGTTTTTAAGACCCGGTACAAGGAATTTAACATCCTTTTGTGAGACTTATCCAGTCAGCAGATATTATAATCAGGCAGCAAATACTGACTGAGGTAGCCCAAGTCAGAATAAATTAATTCTTACGGCATTTTGACATTCGCTGCAAAATCTGGGAGTGTTTATACTTTCAATTTTCTCCAGTCACAGTCAGATATATACGTTTTCCTTGACAGCTAATAATCCTTATGTAGACACATGCATATTAAAAATGGGAACAAGCAACAGTTCAAAAAAATTCACATTTCCACTGCTTACTTCTGCTGATTCAAACCGCAGGGCAATAATTCCCTTTTTGGGGAACAGGACTGGGGCAGCACCACTATTTTTCCTTGTTACGACTGCCAGCAGGTCTGTAATAACGTGAGCCTCTAGGATCAGTTAAGCCATGAAATCTTTGATTTTACAGAATATACAGAGCTTGCTTGTAGGACTTACCACCCACCCCACCTGGCAGCTGGACCCACCAACAGCACTCGCTGTCTGCAGGTGCCAGTGAGTGCAGCAAGAGGAAATTAGTGCCATTTTGACCATTTAAACTAAACAAAAAAGTGGTCTCCAAGCATCTAGGCTCACTTGCCAAAGCTCTGGGTGTGCTGTGTAAGGAACACACGCCCCATCCTGTCCCATATGCTGCAAACTGGCTCGGCATTGAGGACCAAAGGGGATTTTTGCTGGATGCCAGGAAGTCAAGCAGCCTCTAATCTTTGAACACCTTGGTTTTTATGATTCCTTTGCAAGCCTGATTTTATTTTAGCGCTGGTTCTTCTGACCTGTGTACTCCAGATGAACCCACTTGATGGTCTTGGCTAATTCAAAGGGAGTTTCCAAGGTTCAGCTGGGACTTTGCAGGCAGAGCATAAAGCCTGTGTCAGGCTGGGGAAGCGATCTGTAACCCGAGCTTCACATTGTTTTTTACCACTCAGCAGTTGAGTCAGCTCCACAGGGAGCTCCTCGCTGGAAAACCGTTTGGATGCAGTCCTGGCAGAAGAACTGGATGGAAAGCCCAACCCTCTGCCTACACTTCTGGTCACTGCTCGCTTTTCCAGCTTGGATTTCTCAGGCAAAAAGAAGCCAGCTTGGCTGTTGGGAAGGCACCGAGGAGCTGCAGGTCCCAGAGGTATTTTCAGGGGAGCCTTGCAGCCCTCAGGAAGCAAGGAGGAGCCTCAGCACCGTTTCCCCGTTGTACAGCCATCACCCTTCCTCGTTCCGAGTCAGATGCTGCCAGGAGAGCTGTAAATCCTGAGGTTTTGCAGATGAGTGTCACTTACTAAAATCTCCTCTGTCATGGGGAAATTCCTCTTGCCTGTTTGGATGACACACACCAGGATTGCTGGTTATTATGTTCACTCTGGCAGGACATCAGGAAACAAAAAAGAGAAAACAGCGTAAGAGAGGATTATGTCATCTTTTTCCTCCTGGCTGCCCACCACAGCTTCCACCCTCTAATCCCTGCTGCTGAGCACTTCCAGATGACATTGCTCTGCCCCTTTTGTACCCACTGGTTTCAGCATCGTGGAAATGTCACACTTAGGTGACATTTAGAGACCTGTTAGCACCAACGTCAGCACAGCCAGGTTTCCACCTCCTGCGAAAGCTCAGGGATTGCCTCTGGTGTACTGACACTTGCCAAGGGCTGAGCTGGAGGGATTCCTCAGAGTCAGCCTTTCTGTGCTGGAAAATGCAAAGCCAGGTTTCCTTCCAAGGAATTACTCCCCTGGGAAGAAGATAAATTTGGAAGCTCTCGCAAAGACGTAACATGAAGTATTTTTACTTTTTAGGTTCATTTTTGGGGGGGGGAGTAATTCAGATGACTAAACACAGCTGCCTGACACCCTTTAAGTCCCCTCACAACATCAGCACTGCTCTTCGTGTATATAAAATTAGGGCTATATTGGTGCTGGACCTCTACAAGCCTTTCTGTGACATCATCTGTGAGAATTCAAGTACTTTTGAAGGAAAAACCCCACAACTTCTTCTATCCCTGATTTGCAGCTTCCAAAATCGATTTAGCAGGAGAGAAAATAAGCTGACTGTAGGTTTCATCCTTGCCATGCAGCATCCCTGGAGCACAAGGCCTCCTCTCCTCACATTCTTGCATGGCCCAGCAGCAAAACTCTCTCTCAAACCATCCGGAAGGAGCAGAGACAGACCCTTGGCTGTCTGAGAATGAGGAAAGCCTGGGGAAAAATTTAAGGCAATTACATTTTCATAGATACGCTGATATATAATTAAATAACACATACATTTAGGTCAGACAGCTTGCTTTCAGTTGACCAATTATTTATCTGCTCTGTGCTGCCATAGTTCCACTGGGAAATCTGTTCCAGGGGGTCCTCAGTGTGGAGCATGTGGAGCTGAGCTGGACTTTTCCATAAAAAACTGCCTGCATGTGGAACACGTAATTCACATCTGTAAAAATGACACATTTTTCACATCTTGGTGAGGACAAGCTGTTGGAGGAGATGAGGTGGGACCAGCTAACATTTGACCAAAAGGAAATCCCTTTTTTATTGCCTTCTTCTTAACTGGGTTAAGTTAATAACTTGAGGGGTGGAAAGTTCTTTTTCTGTTAGCTCTCAGTGTAAATAAAGCCTGGTTCTGAAGATCAGGCATGCCTGAAATCCTGGGACACATGGAGGTTTGTTAGCATTTCAGTTCCCCTCTGCAGGACCCTGTAGATCATGTTTACATTTTCCACTCTTCCTGGCCTATTTATTTTTTAAGGAAGCACAGTTGGGGCTCTCATCTACTCACGTCTTCCAGGACATAAATCTGCTGGGCTTGTTTATACAAACCTTTCTGAAAGGGATGAGTGGCCAGGACAGAGGATGTGCTTTGTAAAACCATTTTGTCTTTGCTTTCTGCATCTGAGAAGCTGCAGCTTGCTGAGGACANTCAGGTAACCACCAAGATGGTGAGTGATTGTTTCTTGGTGTCTGCATTTAACTGTGCTCAAGGGAGAAGCACGAACTCTGTGTGCTGGCAGAGGAAACTTAGGCATCTTTCGGAAGCAGGAAGCTACAGGGGCACTTAATAAATATTGGGAAGGAACTCCCTGGTTGGAGAAGTGCAGCTGTGGCTTGAGGTTGTTCCACTCACAGTCTCATAACCTCCTTTCCCAACATTTTAAAAGAAGTTTCCACTCCCCAGGCAGGAAATCAAGGCCCACGGTGCTCCCAGATGGTCCCTGGAGGTACAGAGTGATTTAGAGTCGCCTCCTGTGCAAAGAAAATGGTGATTATTGAGCAGGCCGGGAGTGGCTCCTTCCAATCGTTATTTAAAGTAGACCAGTGACCTTGCAATTGCAGAACTGGTGATGGGTTTATTGACGTGACACTTCTCATTCAGTAGAGAAGGAAAGTGGGAATCCTGATTTGCTGCAGCAGCCTGCACCATTTGAAATGCCTCCCTCCTTCAGCAGCACCTGGGTTGGCAGCACACCTGGGGGGCTGCAGAGCTGTCAGTCCAAGGCTGGGCTGCATATTGCAGTAATTCTGGTAATTGATAGTTTTTAGAGTCATGGAGAGTTTCTAGAGTTATGATTGATCTCTCACCTGCTTGCCTGTTCTGTTCGAAAAGAGAACCAGACCTGGCTTCTCACTAAAATGGCCAAATCACCAGTTAAACACATCAGAATTCCAGGAGAGCTTCACAGCTGGAGTTCAGATATCCCACAGCATCAACACAGGTGGCATAAGCCAGAAATTCCTTTTCACCTTCATCCTAACACGCTGCATATTGCATGGGAACATCACACAAGAGCTGCCCATCAGTAGAAATGGGATTATTAGATGTGGAATTCTCCTGGCAGTAGTCAGAAGGATTTCCCCCAGGAAGCAGTTCCTTTGTTTAGGGTGTGTGGGTGTTCTTCAGCTATCTAAAGAGGCAGTGTGAAATTGGTTGGCACATGCCAAGACTCTGTGTTTTTTAAAAAATTATTTCTCTCTGAGGTGATTTTGCATTCATAAAGTTTTTCTTCAAGATTCCATCGTTGGCTGTCCACAAACTCAGGCTTGCCATAATCTAAACCACTTTCTCAATCCCAGATGGGTGCTAAAGCTGTGTAGGCACTTTGAAGGCACGATGGGAAACGCGATGTTGATTTAAAAACCCGAAAAGTGACATCCCCGAAAGTGATGTGGGAGGCAGCTCCTGCACGAGCAGCTTCAAACCTTCTCCACAGGCAGCAGGTGCTGATTCCCACCAGAACCAGACTTCAGTGCATGAACATACAGTTTAATCTGAAATGGCAACTATTGTGTGCCTGATTTTAACTGATTGAGTGACTCCAGGCCCAGGATGGTGACTCATCTGATGAGCTTTAATGAACACACTTAGCAGAGCCTTTCAGAGGGAGATTAAAACAACCAGAAAGGCTGAACAATGACCAGTTCCTGGAGTTAAGGTCAGTAATGAAGAGCAAATCAGGTTTCTTTAATCTGTCCAGACAAGGGGCTTTCGTGATTTCCTGTAATTTCAGTAAAGGAAAAAAATGGCACTTGTCCTGCTTAATGAGAATAAAAAAGACTGAACTCTTTCAGCACTGAGAAATAGAAGACAGTTGTTTTCTTAGGACGCAGAGAAAAAAGGAGGTACAGAGTGATTTAGAGTCGCCTCCTGTGCAAAGAAAATGGTGATTATTGAGCAGGCCGGGAGTGGCTCCTTCCAATCGTTATTTAAAGTAGACCAGTGACCTTGCAATTGCAGAACTGGTGCATTTTGTATTCTTGTACTGAATTGGTAATAAATTAAGTGGATTTGCACATCTTTTAAGAATCAATATTTACATTTAGATGGATTTTGAAGTTATCACTTTCAAAAAGCAAAGAAAGCTGAATGAAGTCTGATTAATAAAAGATGATCTGACCTCTTTTTTTTCCCCGCAGAATCTCACCCCTTTAATTTGTGAAACTATTTAAAAGCAGTTTTACTTCAAATATATTCAATATTTTTGCTATGTTTTCTCTCCTACCCGTTTGTACCTTTTGTCTTTGTTGCCTTTCACTCTGCTGTGGTTGTCATCAGAGTTTCCTTGGTTCTGTGTTGTTTCTGTTCTTTCCAGTCCTTTTCTGTGTAGGTTTCTGTATCCTTTTTTGTAGGTTTTGTAGGTTCTGTCTCCTTTTCTGTGTAGGTTTCTGTCTCCAAGGCCATTGTGACATATCTGGGCACTGATGCCAGTGCAGGCTTGGAGGTAAATCTTTGGGTGAGAGAAGTCTGAACCCACCTCACAGTGAGGTGCCGTGGCCTCTGTGTGAAAAGCTCAATCCCTTGATGCAGCCAGAGCCCTGCAGCTCCCAGGATATCCAAAAAAGTGTGGTGGATAATCCACAGAAGCATTTTAAACATTGGTTTCTTGGCATGGTGCTTTTCTCTTTACTCACCCTGTGGTCATTTAAGTGAATGAATCAATCAAAATCAAATGAATGAATGAAGAACGAACAAGTGTCTTGCCATAAGGAGATGGGGACACACCCCAGTCCTTATATTCCCAAGGAAATACTTTCTCCCTTCCCTCAGTAACCCCCAGCCCACATACGAACACTTCCTAAGCAACGCCAGTCTGTTTCTGGCAAAATTGGAGTTACAAAGCTTCTTTGCATTTCTAGCCTCAATTTTTCCTCTTCTGGAGTCAGCTTTGCTAAAAGTCACAGCTTAGAGCAGTGAAATTCATGCTAAACCACACCTGCAGGGCTCCATCCAGTTCCTTCTCCTAACATGACAGGGGGAAACTGGGCATAAGGAGAGAAGTCCCTGTGCTGCTGCTCTGATTCCTGAGATTTAAATGGAGTAGGGTCAGCGTGAAGTTTGGCAAAATTTCTTTAACAGACTGCTCCAACAAGAAGTCAAACCAAGCAAAAGCCAGAGCTGAATCTCAGGGGAGAAATACAGGAGAGAAAATAATGATGTCATTTGCCATTCTTTCTTTGTTACAAAAACATGAATTTATCTTACACTAACTGACGTACCAAACAAGGGTTCAGTCGTATAAAAACGTGTGCTGTGCTGGGAGAGCTTATGATTTTTAAAACCGGGACAGAGTCACAGGTACCCGAACTGAAATTTGAAAATGTCTTTGCCCTGATTTGGCTCGGGGAGAACACGAGCAGGGCTCTGAGGCTGCTGCAGGACCTCAGTGTCTCCGTCCACTAATGGCAGGGTTTGGACAGAGGGACCAAAGCACATTCACCAGGCAGCAGCAATTAGCAAACAGCCCCAGAGTGTCTGTCTGTCCTGGCTGCAGGGCTGCTCCCCGGGGGCATTAGGTAGGAGTGTGTCCAAGAGGCAGCAGATGTCTGGGGAATGGCACACGGGAGAGAGCAGCTTGTCCCCTGCTTGTCCCCTGCTTGTCCCTGCTGCCAGCCCACAGGGCACACCCGGGAGAGATCCCCCTCACCAAACACGGTGGGAAAAGGGTGCCAGCACTGCAGAGCTGAGTGTGTGGAAGTTTGGAGGTGCCCGAGCAAAGGATGCCTGTGCAATCGGAGTTCTTCCACTCCCGAGGCTTTATTTTTCTGTCGTGAAGGGCAGAAAGTCTCGCTGAACAAACTGCAGTTTCTACATTTGCTTCATGCAGTCCTTGTTCTGCTTGTTGCCTTTCTTTATTTTCTTGGTGGCACTTCAAATCCCGACCTGGAGATGAAACTGTGGATTTCATAGTCCTTCCTCCCACCCTTGTGGTGTACGAGCTCCTCAGACTGGGATCTCATCTGCAGAACCCTGGGAACCCAATCAGGCAGGGATTATTAACCTTAATTTACAAATTAGTAGAAATATATATCTCCATGCATTTTGAGCACTCACTGTGAGCCTTGGGCCCTGCTTTTTGCAGTTCTGTTTGCGGACAGAAATGTGAGTTCAAAAGATGGACCTCACTAACCTCGTTTGCAGGTCTTGGTGCTTACCACCACTGGGAATTCGGATCCAGAGCCCCAGTCCTCCCAGCAAACCTGAGCAACACTCAGGGAACAATTCCATATCGGAAATCGGACTAAAAAAGGCCCTTAAGAAAGGCTGAAGAGGCACTTTTGACAAAGGCATAGAGTGCTAGGACAAAGGGGGAGTGGACTTAAGCTGAAGGAGGGCAGGTTAAGATATTAAGAAGAAATTCTTTGCTGTGGGAGTGGTGAGGCCCTGGCACAGGGTGCCCAGAGAAGCTGTGGCTGCCCCTGGATCCCTGGAAGTGTCCAAGGCCAGGCTGGACGGGGCTTGGAGCACCCTGGGATAGTGGGAGGTGTCCCTGGCCATGGCAGGGGGTGGTACTGGATGGGCTTTAAGATCCCTTCCCACCCAAACCATTCTGGGATTCTAAAATATCTGTGGGGGAAGCAGACAGAGAATTCAGTTTACCTGGCTCTCTCACGGCCATCTCAAACATGACAGGAATATTCTCCATCTTCCCTCTCACGTGCTGGACAAGCCTGATTTCTCTCCCGAGTACAAACTGCCTCGTGCAGGGGGGGAGGTGGGGATCCTATGCAAAAAGGAGCGTGTGCTCATGCAGTTAAAGAAAATGACATATGCACTTTAAGGTAATTCGATGTTGCAGAGCAAATGCAATGCCGTGAATAAGCCATAATGCACAAAGAATAACGTGGTGGAAAAAAGCCCAAAGAACTGAAATGAAAGCTGCTTCTAAAGCACAGTTCCTAATAGCTGAGTGTAGGTGAGATCCTGAGCTACCCTCAGTCATCAGCAGATTTTAGTGGAGCCAGCAGCGTTATGCACCACCTGGGATCTGCTCTTTGCCCCCTGTTATTTTCTTGCATTTCAGTTCAAAGGAAATGCAGGCAAGTTGGCTTATGAGCACTATTCTTCATTAGCAGACAGTGAAAATTAAACTGGGCTTCTTCACTGTTGCTCCTGCTGCAGAATTCTGCTGTATTTGCAATGATATCCATCCACCTCATTCCATTTCTGATTTGGATGTCACATCTGGTTTTTTGTTGATGCTCATAAAATATTTACATCCCTGCTGTAGCACTTAAAACTCTCATTGTATTAGGGAATTTCTGTCCTGCCCTGCAGCAATTACATCCATTTTGCTGCACACTGGCTCCGCTGCTGTTCCAGTCTTCTTGTTTGTGGAAGGGAAATTGGGGTTTCTTGCAGGGTTGTTGGGTGGCATTCTTCAGCTTAGGAAGGATCAGTGACAACTGGAGATAAAGAAAGAGGCATTTTAGAAATTGGAAATGGATTCTAGCTAATAGAGATTGTATCAGCCCTCTTGTTCCCCGCATTTTCTTTAATAGGAAACACAAATTCACTCAGTGAAATAAAACATGAAAGAGATCCAAGTTCTTTTTTTACTGAATTGCCTTCATTATTTGGCATATAGTTAGAGAACTCTACTTTTTTTTCCCCACCAGCCTGGAGGGCAGCTCATTTAGCAGAGCTGGAGCACAGTGAAGAGTGGCACAGCACTCAGGGGCAGCAGGAAACAGCTTCTGCCTTTCCAGAACAGTTATTTCCCCCTACCAATAAAGAATGGTCTGAGTGGGGCAGGGAGGTGCAAGGTCACTCTGCAACCCAATTATCTATAAATCGTTATTTCTAGCACCTTTTAAAAATATCCATTTCCTCAGTAAGGTGCGTTTGTAATAGGAAAAAAGCCGTGTGAGGTGAATAACCTCCTCTTTCAGCAGAGGAGGAAATGCATGGAAATGATGGATGTGAAGGCAGAGGAGCCACATCACCACGAATTTGTCGCATCCGAGCTGCTTTAGCTGCTGGCACCTCCTCTTTGTCCTGGGGCTTTGTGTTTCTTTTCACCTTTTTTGAACTCACCTGTTTGACCTCTGCCTTTGCTACAAGCCTGAGCTACCCTGGTTTCTCACCAGGAGGTAACAGAGAACAGGGCTGAGGCTTCAGAGCAAGAGCTGTGCTGGTTTTGCTCTATAAAAGTACAACATTCACACATCTTACTCTCTGATCCTTTACACACGCCTTCAGTCTCCTCCAGACACTCAAGTACTTGATGAATTTTAAGTAACTGATTTGCAGATTCAGCTGTTACAGTTGAAAGCAGAATTCCATGAGGCTCTTTGGTCTCTTAATCCCACCCACAGCGAACTACATCCAGGCCATTCCAGGCTGCTGTTTGTCTAATTTTTAATGTGTATAATTGACATCTGACATTGCTTGTATAGGGTTCAGGATATCTTCAGCCTCTGGTTTCCACTCATGCCCTTAAACCGCTCAGGAACACAGAAATTGTCTTTCTGCTTTTCTGGTCATGTATGTCTTGGATCGACTTGGTGAATATTTGTTGTGTGAAATGTTGCTCCTTCGATTTATTTTGTATTTCACTGTATTTTGCAGTCACCCTGAGCAGCTGAAATCCTGGAGTTATGTTTATAGCTATGCTGTTCACTTGTTGTTTTCTTTTTTTTCTCCTGCCTAACATGAATAAACCCTAGCGTTTCTGTGTTAATATTTGGAGATCTTCCATCTCCCCAAAGGAGAAAGATTTTCCCCTTGCTTGCCTGATTTCCAGCTCGTGTCTTGTTTTCTGCCAGCAAACGGGACCTCCAGCAGTCAGCTGTCCACACCCAAATCCAAGCAGTCCCCGATCTCCACGCCCACCAGCCCAGGGAGCCTCCGTAAGCACAAGGTATTACGTTTCTTATACCTTACTACATCCCCTTCTGCCTCAGTCCCTCACATCTGTGGCACACTGACGTCAGGCCGTATTCTCTGCAAGAATAACAACAGCTCCTGGTGTTCAAACAGTGGGGTGTGTCCCTCCACCTGTAAGGGCTGTCCTTTAGGGCAAGCTGGTGAACAAACCATGGGCCTGATTCCTCCCCTGGAGTTGTTAATGTGTGCTGGAGACCACCCAGAGGGATCAGAGGAGATGCCTTCACCACCAGCTTGTGTCACTGCCTGGAAAAGTCACTGGTGGATACGGCTTCGTGTAAACCCTCCTGTCCTGAAAAGCCTCCAGTGCTGGCAAATCAGGCCCACTAAACAGAAGCAACACAAATGTTACTGGAGCTCTAAGACATCACTTTAACGATGCTCCTCAAGAATTTTTTTTTTTTTTAATTATTTAAGGCCATGCCCTGTTTTACAGGAAGCAGGTGATTCTCACAGCTGGTGTGGTAAGCGTGCTGTGGAAGGGTAGCTGGTTTTGCTGGGCACAGCTTGGCTAGCAGGTAGCACAGCATCCTGGCAGAGATCAGGAAACCTGTGCTGTGCTCATGGATAATTCATGTATTGATTGATTTAAAAGGTACAGCAGCTGTCACAGCTTTTTCAGTTCCTGTTATTCAGGGCCACTCTGTGCTGAGCTCAGGCTTTCATTTCCGTGGGCCTTTGCATTTCTGGAGTAGCCACAGTGCTGCTTCCAACAGTTTTCACTTGATACAGAAACTGGAGCTTGGACACAAATGTGGGTGTGAGAGGAAGTCGGGGGGGGGTTCTCTTTAGCAATCAGAATGCACTTCTCAGCCTGAGTGTGACTTTAAAAGCATTGACTCCGTGTTTTTGAAGATTAATTCAAAAATTCTGGTGGTGCTGAGGTTTTGCAGTCAGCAGCCACGTGGAACCCAGCCTGGGCCAGACTGCAGGGGTTGAACTAATTCTGTTTAACAAAGGCACAGCTGAATCCAAATGAAAAGTGTGTTTTCCACAGGACCTCACTCTGGTCTCAGCTGTCTAAATTTGAGGATACACACTAATTTTAACACGACGTGTCCAGATTTATTATTAATTTATAGCTGAGAACAGAATCTGCCCCATGGTCTGAGTTCAGCAGTTCAGCAGAAGTAATGCTGTAAAATCCACTCTTTGCTTCATCATCAAGGGCATAAAATACTTTCCAAACACCACCTCATTCAGAACTTTGGAGATGAGGATCTGCTTCTTGGTCAAGACAACTAAAACTCACCTTTTTAATGTTTTACATATGTTTTCAGCTGGCTGATTTATGACCTTCCCAGTGCAGCCCCGAGACCATTTGTAATAGATGGTGACTGCTGAGGGCAAAGCCAACCCAGCTATGATTTCCTCCACTAAGTTAAGCCAATCAGCAAACACAAATGCAGCATTTTAGGTTACCAGAATATTCATGCATCGTTGTCTTTCTCCCAGGAGCAATTTCCTGCTTATGATGAAATTGCTTTTCTTTTTTCCCCTTAAAGCTCAAATGAGAAATGCTTAGGTTGAGTTCACCACAAAGTCGTATTTTGCCTCTTCTTGTATCAACATTTCTGTGAATTTCCTTCCTGAATATTTGGGGTTTTCTTCATTTTGCTCACAGTTATTACTTCTGTGTGGGTCAGAGTTCAAAAAGGTCCCATGAGAGCTTTAGCCCTTGAGCTGGTTCCTGTGCCTAATCCCACACAGAAGTTTAAACAAGTGGAATAAAATGTTTGCCCCAGAAAGGGACACTGGAAAAGCTTTAGACTGAGCATTTGGTCCAAATAATAAACTTGGGATTATTTTCTTAACCCTTCCAATTGATTAGAAGTTACTTAAAATTAGGAATAAACCGTGGAACACGTGATTTTCCTGGAGATTTGTCCTGAGGGCAGCTGTCAGACCAAGGTAAGACTCTTTACTGCAGACTTAGGTTTAAGGAGATGTGTTCAAGGCAGGGTAGCTGCTCTTTCATGCATGTGCTGGAATGGACACATTGATCCAGAACAATAAAAAAACACTTCTCAAACTTATCCCTGGACAGTCAGCAGGAGCAGAGATGCTCTTGCTCCTCTGTGCAAGGAGCCTGCCTTGATTTTAGCCTTGAACTCCCTGGATTCTGATGAGCCCAACCCAGCCACCAGTGCCCGAGCATCCGGTCCTGTGACCTGCCCAGAACTGAGCCCCTCAGCTGCTTCCTTTTGCCTGGCCAGGGGTGGGAACTGATGGTGAGGGTTAACATTTTCTCCTTTCTCCCTACAGGACTTGTACCTGCCTCTGTCTTTGGATGACTCGGATTCCCTGGGGGATTCCATGTAGAGCGACGCGCAGCGAAATGTCCATCTTGCGCTTGGGATACAGCAAAGTACTTCTGCCCAAACAAGCAGATAGGTGACTGGTGCTTTCAAGTCAAAGGACACACGGTTCTATGTCATTTTTGTTCTGTGATTTATCCTCTCCGTGCCACAAACCAACACCTGCCAGTCTATAGAGATAGAGGGATACCATTCTTCTAAGTTACAGGGATGCAAAATGGGCATTGTGAGAAATTTGGGGCCGACGTGCCAACAATCCTGTGCATTTTCCATTCTCTTCTATTATTTCTTCTTCTGCTGCAACCATGTGATTTTCCTAGTGATAGTAAAGTAGCTCCCCTGGAGGTGTGCAAATGGACCCCTTGCTGAGCAGTTTGCAAGCTGGAGTAGAGCGGGTGATGTTCTCCACCTGCCCAAACTGCCAGCCTTTGCCAGCTCACCTGCTCCTCATTCACAGCCCCAGTTCTGGCACCTGCATTCTAACCAGTCTTGGTTTTATTGTGGAGGGCAGGAAGGAAAATGACTTTCTAGTTTGATGCTTAATACACCAGCAGAAGCTTGGATGAGATGAGGAATGATTGTGTCAGATGCTAAGTAAGGTTAGTACAATAATTCGAATTATTCAAATACTGTTTGGCAGGGTTTTTTTTAATAATTAAACAAAAAACCATAAATCCGCTGAGTTTTCTGGAGTAGAACACCTTCCACATGCAATCCAAGGATGCTGCTAGCTGTAGTAACAAATATTTATACCTCCCCTCTGGTATCTCTCTATCTCTGTTTGTAACAGTAATGCCTTGTGAACAGCCAACACTGAAAACACTGTGAAAATTTGTTTTCAGGTTTGACACCCTATAGGTCACTTTTTATAGCAAAAAATCAATACACTTTTTATAAAGGAAAACCTTGTATCTGTGTTTTGGGAGTACAGATTCAAGCTCCTTCTTTTTTATAAAAGCTGGTGATTTTCTTTTGTTTAAAAAACACATTCAGAAAAAAAAAAAGTACAAAAAAAACCAACCACAACTGTAGAACAACAATAACAGCAACTCAGTTTAGAAATCTTGTCATCACTGCCAAAACAGACACGTGTGGGGGGGGAAAATGGTCAATTCAAAATATTGAATGTTTTGATAGTTTTTGTAATGTTTAAGACTACATATTTGGTTTTTTACACTTCAGTATTCCTAACTATGGCCAGATTCTCTACTTATATAACAAATGAAGTTTTGTGGTGTTCTAAAACCCGTATTTTGAGAAACTCTTCTATCTGAGAAAAACAAACTCGCTGTATTTAGAGAAAACTTTTGCTTTTATTAATCAGTAATGCCTCCTCCAGAATGCAAAGTTCATCTCCTCACGCAGGGCTGGTGGTTTCTACAGCGCTGAAGCTTTGTCCTAGGCCAGCTGCCATTGCCTCCCTCCCTCATGGAATAAGCTTTGACAAAACTGATTCTTGCAGAATTTTACCTAAATGAAATCTGTGCAATCAGGTCTTTCTTTGTTGCTCTATTTGCCTTTTTTTTCCCCAACACAGACACCTACTCCCTCTTGCCTCGCAACCCCTTGTGATCAGGATGGGTTTTATCCTGGTGCTGTTTGATGCTCCATGAATGCTGGGTTGTTCCCAAAGCCACTCCACCTTTTGTTTGCTTGCGTTGCTGGGAGGAAACAATCTGTGCAGGCTGCACCTTTCGAGGCTGGTGTGATCATGCTTATAATGCAACTTTTTTTAAAAAGAGATTTATCAGAGAGAGGCCAGGATTGGGAACTGTCAAGGGGTCAGAGTTATCATGCACCAAATTTGCACCCAGTAGTGTTAGTGCATGATCATTTGCACCCAGAGTTTTGCACAAGAAACCATTCGTTCCCACTGACATCTTCATTTGATTGAATAACTCTCTGACTGCACAACTGCTAAATGGTCATTTTAAATACTGTAAATAGAATCCTGGGGTTAGTTCACAGGCTAAGGGCTCATGTTGAGGGTTTGTGGGGGGAAGGACGGGGCTGTGGACAAAGCTTGGGTGCAGCAGCCAGCACACCTCTCAGCCCCTGGCATTGCTGAATTTCGTGTCTGAGTGGGAGCAGGTCTCTGAGTAACCCTGTGCCTCAATCTGTCTGTCTGTCCCTGCAGGGACAGCTCTGTTCTACCTCACTGGGGGTTGTGAGGCCAAGTGTTGGTTAACATTTGTCAAGTGCTTTCAGATCCTCTGACAGAAGGTGCTGAAATATTCTGGGTGCAGATTTGGTTATGGGTGCTAATTTTTGGCTGTTTAATCCTGTAGACACCGGTCATGAGCAAAAAGGACTTTTTAAACCGTAAGGATGTCGAAGGCCTTTGTTATGCTGATAACAATATCATTCATCAGAGCTTTTGTCTTAGGGAAAGCTTGAGTGGGACAGATAATCTGACGTGCTTTTACCCTCTCCTCTGTTCTGCTGGTGGAAATCTCACAGTCCCGCCCTGAGTCTCTGCCTTTCCAGGGACCCTGAGCAGCAGCCAGGGGTGGACGGGGCCTGCAGTGCAGGGCATTGTCACACGGTGACCGAGGCCATTGCTGTCCCAGTCGGGGTTAGCCTGTCCTGCCACCTTTCCTCAGATAAACCAGGAGAGCAGCCACGCGGTCCCAGCCAGGTCCTCCTGCTGCTCAGTGCAGGACACTCACCACAGATCCACCAGGAAACCCGAATCTTTGCTAGCCTGGGCTGCTCTCTGCATCCGGAGCTGCTGGTGGTAGGAAAGGAGGTTGGGAGATGCTTTCACCCAGTGTCTGGGAGTGCAGTTTGTGCAAGAGAAAACGGGAATGATCCTTTGTTTGGGTGGCTGTTGAGAAGGAGTTCCTTTCCTCCCTGCCAAAAGCTGTGTTTGGTTATTTGGGGATGCTTTTCCTGGTGGAGCATCACTAAGGAATCACTGAGGTTCTTCCTCCTGAGCCGCACCTGGTGACACCTCTAAAACCTGATCCTGCCAGCTCTCCCTTGGGAGTGCAGCTTTGTTTGCATGAGGATCATCCTGTGGTGGGGCTGAGCCCAGCAATTCCTTCAGGGAATTAGGGAGACCTTGAAAAGGCCTAAAAGAATTTAGAAAAATTGTTCAGTGGGAAAAATAGCCATTCAAACCAGCAGAAGCCACAAAAAAAACAGGGTATGAGGCCAAACTCCCAAGTTTTAAGAAGCAATTTTCTAGGTAGAAATGCCTGGGCAGTAGAAGTCAGTGAGCATTTCAGCTGTAGCATAGAGTGAAGTCTGTATTAATGCCAATATTGCATGAGTTCTTGTACAGAAATGCATGTGGAATGTTACATACATTCAGGACTAGTTATCTTTGGCTTTGTAGGATCCCTCATGTAGATTTGAATACAAAGAGAAACAGTGCACAGGCATCAGACCTTGGTTATTTAAACATAAGGACAGCCCTGATTCAGGAAAGAATTTAAAAGCTTAAATTTTAGCACGTGCTTTACTCCTGTTGACTTTTCACGAGATTAAGCTTGGGTTTGGTCAGAAAGCTTTCCTGAATTGCTGTGAATTAATAATTACTTCCAATATACTACAGCAATTCCAGACCCTGTGAGATCCAGGAGCAGATGACAGTAATTCCACTGTGTACTCCGGAGTTCACCTTTCATATTTGTTTGTTTT
>VYZQ01068009.1:32628-61480 GCA_013400655.1 Mystacornis crossleyi | reverse complement strand
AGTCTCTCTCCATCTTTCTTGAAGGCTCCCTTCAGGTACTGGAAGACCATAAATAGGTCATCCTGAAGCCTTCACTGTTCGAGGCTGAACAATCCTGATTCTCTCTGCCTTTCTTTGTAAGAGAGTTGCTCCATCCCTTCAGCTGCTTTGGTGGCCTCCTCTGGACTCGCTCCAACAGCTCCATGTCCTTCCTGTGCTGTGGGACCCCAGAGCTGGACACAGCACTGCAGTGGGGTCTCGCCAGAGCAGAGCAGAGGGGCAGAATCCCCTCCCTTGGCCTGCTGGCCACGCTGGTTTCGATACAGCCCAGGACTTCATTGGCTTTTTAGGCTGCATCAACACCTGGAGACTGATCAAGGTACAAGTAGTGGCTTTCCATCAGTCTAGGCTCAGCAGGGGCTACTCTGACACTATCTGATACTTCCATCTGGAAAGTTCCCTTAAAATTTAGTCAACTGCTTAGCCAAGAAGAGCACTGGGTGTTCTTTCTGCCACCTTGTCTCAGGTTAGTCCGTTTTGCCAATCATTTCACTGTATCATTTACACAGACAGATGAGGATGTGGGGATTAATGACTGAAGTGCGCCGCCTGTCATGATACACCACTCTTACAGCTATAGGGCAAACTTGAATTTCATCCTTGAGTCTCACTTAGTACTTAAATTCTGTATGTCTTGCTAGAGGAGAGAAAAAATGGGAAAATAGATTGATTATCTTTTTCTATGTCTACATTAAATGCTTCTGGGTGAGCAACAGTCCTTCAACTACCTTGACTTTTTAAGAGATGAAAGTTAAACACAAACTGAAGTGGACCTAAAGTGAAACTGAAGTCCATGGAGGAACTCTTGTTTGCTAAGGAACTAAACCTTCTGCAGGTGAGAACAAAGAGAAGATAGTATCTCAAGGGTTAGTTCACAATCGTCCACAAATGTCATTCTAGGAAATTGAGTAAAAATAAGTAAACATTTTAGTCATTTATAGCTTTGCTTCTTCCACAGAACATCAAGATGAATCCAGAGGTCTGTTCATTGTTCTCAAAGTCCCTTCCCTTTCACAGATGCTAACTGTCAGGACATGCTTTTGGCATCCTCTCCACTGTGGTTCTCAGCCCCTTCTGCAAGTGGGAAGAGGGATGGCTAAATAACAATTACACAGATCTTATATCCCCAGACTAACTTTATTCAGGAAGACTCACACAGAAATTGTTTTAAAAAGTGTGATGCAAAGCAAAATCTTGAGCCATGAGAATAATCCTGGATTAGAAAGCAACACAGAAAAGACAGTTCAGAAATGTCTTTCATGCTGATTAGTAGCATAGCTATAAATACATGCCACAGGGCTCACTGACAGCCTTCTGCCTTGGGATCTGAAATATGAACATGGCACTAGCGGTGTAATTTGAGTATTTAAAGATCTTTTAAAAAAGAATATAGGAAAAGACATCTTAGTTATGTGACAAGACACGGAAGAAGAGAGTGAATAAAATGGAAATCTTTGGACAGGATTAAGCACAGCTCTCATAGCCACATCAGACTGCCTTGAGACAAAAAGGGATGGACCTGTTTTCTTGCATGCTGTATGATGTGGAGCTGCTCATGTCTCTAACAGGGTGGAAATGAGACAGGAAAAGAGATTAAGCTCTGTGCCATGGCTGACAAACCTGAAAAAAACACTGAATCCTCAGGAAAAGTCAAACAATTGAAAAGTACAAGACAGCAAATGGAGAATGCCCTTTGAAGAACGCTTCTGTGAGCCAAAATGAACAAACCAGATGTCGGGTGATGGCACTTCAGCATAGTGCATTATCAAAGAACAGGTCAATGGAATCAGAATCAAAAGCAGAGGAAATATTGCTGGTCTGTAGAGGCCTGGAGTTAGAAAAGGCTGACAAAAAGGGATAAGCTGCAAATATAGAATCACAGAATATCCTGGGTTGTAAGGGACCACAAAAATCAAGTCGAGCTCCTGTTCTTGCACAGGAAAATCCCAAGAATCACATCATGTGCCTGAGAGCATTGTCCAAATGCTCCTTGAACTATGTCAGTCTTGGTGCTGTGGCCACTTGCCTGGGGATCCTGTTCCAGTGTCTGGCCACTATCTGGATGAAGAACCTCTCCCTAATATCCAACCTAAACCTCCCCTGATGCAGCTTCAAATTGCTCAGAGCAGAACGAAAATTTCAGAATGAAGACACGGAAGTTAAAATTGCATCTGACAAGATAATAGGGGACTGAACTGGAATAGAAAAAGCCAAAAAATTCAGAAAAAAGAAAATGAGTCTGACCAAAAAACTGCATGGCACTGAAAAGAAATGCTGCTAACACGATGTGGGAAAATGCACAGACCCAAATAACAACCAGCGTTGGAAAGCTCATTAAATCTGAACACTTTCAGGAGCTTGTAGCCAAGAGTGGCTGGCACAAAGCAGAACATCCAATGAGTGGTACAGCACACCAGTACAGGGAAAAGATGTCAGCCATGAGGAAGTGTGATGCACAGTATCCAGAGCATCAGTCTGCAAAATCTGACACACAGGAATGGTCATTAAATGGGAACTGATGGAAACTGTGCTTCTGATAATGCTGGAAAACAATATTCAGCTTAGTGGGTTGGCAAATGGTGGTACTAACACCAAGGTTGTGGGTTTGATCCCCTCATGGCCCATCCACTTCAGGCTTGAACTCAATGAGCCTTGTCAGTCCCTTCCAACACAGAATATTCTGTGATTCTGCAACTAAGAAGAAATTAAATGCTGGTGCATTTAATTGCAAAATCCTATGATAGGGAAAGTGATGCTCAGGTAAGTGGTGCATGTGAAAATACTCAAAGATCAAGAAAGTCTGTAAAGAAACATAAGTGTATAACAGAGGTGTATAAGTGACGCAGGCATATGGTGGGATAGTTCTATTACAAGATGGAAAATTAAACTTGAAATGCAATTTCTTAAATCAGTTCTAAGTCACAGCAATAAAGAAACAATAGAAGGGTTAGTAAGTGTACTCTGGTTTGGGGTGTAAGTACCCTAAAACAAACATAAAGGCTCCTTGGAACTGTTTTAACTTCATGGGAAAATCAACCTCAGAACAAAAGCAAGCTCTGCTTTTCAAATCCAGTGGCAGTAATGTATGCACCCACAAAGGTTTTGCAATTATGAAAGCAAGCGCAGGGGGAAGATTAACATCCCAGTAATGCTGGAACTTAGTTACCATAAATAATTAACCTAATTAAAAAGTGATTAATTCAATGTTTATATTAATTAAAATTATCATAATCAAAATACAGGAAGAGCCTATTAAACAGGTGCCCTCACTGCTAATAGGGGGATAAGGGAATGTCTCATTCAGATTGTTTCCTAATCTAAGGACACTAAATAGGTGTGTTGAACAGAAACATTTATCTCCCATCAGAATGTCAGGGGAGAACAGATGATTCCCAAATACATAGCTGGCCAGAGTGTCTGCTCCTTTGGGAGTATCTGGTCAAGGACCTTTTTGAATTCAACAAGGGAAGATAAGGAAAAGGTCATAAATTAGAACATCAAGGACACAAACCTGACCAACAGAAAAAGGATGGCAGTGATGGGAAGCAAACCTGGACATTCACACTAATTGATGAAGGCACATGGAAATATAAGGAGACTTATTCCAGCAAGGTTACCTCATCCAGAACCTTGTCAACTGGGAAATTAAGGGAAAAGGAGGAAATCAGAAACTAAATTTGCCACAACACTGATCTAAGAAGAAGCAAATCTTGTCACTCACAGTAATTGATGGGCTATCAGGAAACCACAGACCACACTTCCTGGGAGATCAGTCTGGAGCTTGCAAGTGATAAAATTGTAAACTGGGGGACTGTGAACTGGGAGGGCTGAGGGCCTGATAGAGCTGGGGAGATGCACGAGGGGCTGTGCAGGGGAAGAGGGAGTAACAAACAGGGGGGTAAAACAGAAAAGGGTTTAAAAGGGGCTGGTCGTGTAACATGGAGCTGGCTGGTGCATTTGTTTGGCTGAGCCCTGCACCTGCCCACCATGGTTTGTCCTGTCACCTTACATCTTCTCATAAACCTTTTCATAGAATCATGAAATGGTTTGCGTTGGAAGGGACCTTAAAGATCATCTCATTCCAACCCCCTGCCATGGGCAGGGACACCTTTCACTACCCCAGGTTGCTCCAAACCCCATCCAACCAGGCCTTGAACAATTCCAGGGATGGAGCAACCACAGCTTCTCTGGACATTCTGCTCCAGTGCCTCACTATGTGCACAGTAAAGAATTTCTTCCTAATATCTAATCTAAACCTGCATATACCAAGCTGAGGGACCTCATCTGCAGCATCTGGAGGAGACAGCACTGCATATAACATCATTGAACATGTAGAAATGATTTTTTATAATTCTCAGACTAGGAGATTGGCCAACTTCTCTGACAGAAGGCACTTAAGACTACACTATTTTAATGCTTGATACAGGAATACTGCCAGATTAAAATGTCATTTGGATTTTTTTTTTTTCCAAAAACAAGAGAAAGTAATTCCTTTAAGTGACTGAGGTCCTTAATACAGGCACAATATATCGTAGTTCTGTTATGGAAAAATTAGTCATATTGCTGGGGAAAAAAAAAATAAAGGACCTAGAAAAAAGTGATTTTCAGGCTTTAAGAATTGGAGCTTTAGTTAATCAGGAAAAAATGCAAATTTAAAGACAAGACAGTAACACATATAAAAGAAGACAGCATGTCCCAGCTTTGTCCCAAAAGAAGAGAATTCTTAGGGATTTATGGACATAATGAACTCTAGAGGAAAAACAAATAGAAAGGCTTTTGTTAGGAGGAACAGAACGAAGCCAAACCAGCACAACTGTACTGCAAACCTAGGCAAGTGTTTTCAAAACCTAAATTTAGATAAAACAAGTCATTCTCCTGTCAATATTAGATTGAGTAGCCAACAGATATTTCAAAAGGCGACCTTGGGCCATGCCCAAAAAATATGACACATGCTTTTAGGGGACTAGAAAAAATCTAGAATGTAAAAACCTCAATTTAATCACCCATGGGAGAGAATTCTAGCCAAAGCTATTGCAAAAGAAGTATTGACTCTTCCACCTCCCCAAATGCAGTTGTAAATCTGATTTACTTTATCGGAGAATGCAACTTATAGCAGGCACTTCCACAAGCATCTGATGAGTTTTCAACTGGAAAAAATAATTCAGAGAGTAACTTAATGTATGTAAATGTGATTTAAAAGGATTTTTCTGTCTCAGGAAGAAACATGGAATACATTTGCAAAGGCTACAGCAAAGTACAAGACACTGAGGCAAGTCATTCAAGCAATTGACACTGCATGGCTTGGGAGCTGCACAACAAATTCATATTAGCAATTCAAATTGGAGCTTTCCTATCCAATGATATCCTATTTGAACACAGCAGAGTACAAAAATGGACATGTTTCAGAGGATATAGGAACACTGCATTGGCATACAAGAGTGCAGAAGCAGAACAAAAAAATTCCTTGTGCTAGTTAAATAAATATAGATCAGGAGATAAATAAACAAGAGATCAGGAAACTGCAAATGCATGATCTTATCAAAAGAGGTTATCCCTGCTGACTCACCAAGAAATGTTGGAATGTGCCCTGTACCTCCATTTACCCTTCCTAAAACACAGGTAGAATGGTTTAACAGGTGATCAAACAATACAGAAAGGTCCTAAAAGACATATGAACTGCAATTAAAGCAGTGAGTGTAATAGAGAATGTGTTTGATAGTGTTTGGGTTGATTTTCTGCAGGGAATTGAAAAATGTAAAGACCTTAGTGCTGCATCTCCAAGAGTTGACCAGCCAACACTGATCTGCACAGAGCCAGAAAGAGACTCCAAAAAGCTGCCTCTGGCACTTCCCTCACACAGTACAGCTCCAATAAACCCATCTATCCTATCTCCTGTTCAAAACCTCTTGATTAAAAATCTCAAACATCTGAAGCAAGGTGACAAGTGCTAGGGACAGGCAGCAGGACACAATCAATCCCAAATCTCTGGCTGCTCAGGGACACAGGGTGATGGAGGCAAAGGACCATTTCAACTATCATGGGCTGTGGAAGAATATCTTGGCATTATCATTTGTCTTGTGACAAAGTACTACAAAAGAATTGCTGTATCTTAAAAGGGTTTGGGTTGGAAGGGACCTTAAAGATCATCCAGTACCAAACCTGTGCCACGGGCAGTGACACCTTCCACTAAATCCGGTTGCTCTGAGCCCCATCCAGCCAGGCCTTGAACACTTCCGGGGATGGGGCATCCACAACCTCTCTGGGCAGTAAGTAGGTGAGAAGAAAACTAGACCTCCTTCCCACAGGAAAGTACGCCCTTTAGACGTCGATGGATGCCAGTAAAGCCACACTAGGGCTGAAAATCACTTGCTGTGGAGCTGGTGAATGGTACCCATTTCAGACATGACAGCATCATGGAGCATCACTGAGAAGGAGACTTACGGAAGGTCACTTCCCCCTCCCTACAGTGTTCCCTCAACAGGCACAGATCCAAAGATCAAGCTCTTCAAAATCTTCAGAGTCTCCTTCAGAGGACACATCATAGAGGAAAAAAAATTCCCCTGTTTCTGATGCAGCACTGAAGAGGAACCAGGCAGAGAGAGGGGTCAGTTTTCTAGCTGGGAGTCTGCCATGTTCCTCTCTATGCCTCAATTCCATGACTCACCCACTGAGACAGCAGGAGGACTGCACCAAGAGGTTAAACTGTCCTCAAACATGCACAATAGCAACAGAAAAATGAACTCATAAAGAACTTCTTAACAGCTGTGGCCCTATCTTAACAAAAATACTACAGGGTACTTATCTCAATGGATTCTAAGAAGTTCCTAGACAGCCTAATTACCATCCTTTTCCAGTGTGAGATCCTTCCCTGGTGTATGCTGCCACGTCCCTTCTCCACTGTAATTTTTAAATGGTTCAGTGGTGAAGCCCACTACTTTCCTTGAAGCAATCCTCCTTATTCCAACTATTTTGCCCTTTGACATCCTAAGTTGTAAGAGCTCCACTTCCGCAAATCATCTCCCTTGGCCAATCCTAGTAACATTCAGTGACTGCAGTTGATCATCAGCACAAATTTTTAAGGAAATTAGATCCAAGCACTGACAAATTTCTTGAGCACTTACACTTTTATTTTACTTACATCCTGGCCAGGAGGCCCCTGTGGTCCAGGGATACCAGGTACACCACGGGGACCCTGGTAGGGAGAGAACAGACAAATCCAGTCATAAGAGTAGTATTTATGAGGTGCTTCTTAGCTGAAGAGAAGAAATCCTTAACCTAATAGTTATTGGTGGAAAAATTAACCAGCACCTACACAGTTACGAGAGAGTTTAAGAAAAAATATAATTACATTAGCTCACATTGCACTATCCTGGTATCTGTCATTTCTGTGCCTCAAGGGACTTCACGTGCATCACTAAACACAAGCTTCACATACACTGATTGCAGAGGTAATAAAGGCTCTTTATAGGAGGCAGGTTTTTGAACAGGGAGAAAATATGACTGAGCACAGGACAGTAGAAGAGAAGAGAAGAGAAGGTCCATCTCCTCAGTTCCAGGCTATCACACTGGCTAGGACTGACTGTTGTGCTGGAAATTCATGCCAGTGTCTACTGAGACCATGATACACAGTTGTTTGTTCCGCACCAATGGATTGCATCCTTGAAAAACTGAATACTGAGGGAATAAAGTGTGTTTGGTGAATACTGAAATCTGTAAGATTTAAGTGAGAAAAATGTCTTAAAATGGTTTCTTTTAAACGTTTGAGGCCTTGGCTATAAGCAATGTGCCTTGAATTATGTGCCTTGAAATAATTTTTTGAATGATGGGAGAAACAAGTAACTCATTTCTGTTGTAGGACTACTGACACATAAAGAAAAGTTGCCACCAGGCCAAGACTCTTAATCAACTCTTTTTCACACTCAGTATTGCAGACAAGTACCAGGTAATACACAAGAGAAGTTCCCTTTGGAGGGTCAGGCACTTTCTGACCATTCCTCAAGCAAAACCAATTACCCATGCCCTCATGAAATCACTGGTAGAAACATATTTAGTGTGGCTGTCCCCTCCCCAAAGAGCATGGGTATAGCTAGAAAGACATACTGTACCAGTGACCCTTTGTCTCCTGGGGGTCCCGCAGGGCCCTGCAAATAGAAAAGACACAGCAATCAAAACACTTAAAATTCCCATCCCCCTCTGGCTGACCAGGGTGGGTCCTGCACTCAGGCATTATTCTCTGCACTGGACTGCGTCCTACACTCCTGAGTGTGGGTGTGTGCGCACTGCCTGTGCCCATGGACAATCCAGGCTCAGCCTCACTCCTGCCTGGGTCTGGAGACACAGAACCACAGCACCCACACATCTCTTGGGCTGAGACAGGACGAGTCTCCCAGCTTCTGAAGACCCCTACATTCAGCTACCTCTTACATAAGCAAAAACATCCCACAGAACTTCTGTGCTCTTTAATTCAGGTTAAAGCAGGAGCTCCAGTGGGCTTATGCAATCTGTTTGTTTGGGGGTGCAACCTAAAAATGTGCAGCTGAGTAGAGTGAGCCACTGGAAGGTACCCACTTCTATAGGAACACCACAGAAGTAATGCAGGACCATGTCCAGCATGGGTGAATTGATCCGGTTTCCAAACACACCCAAAACAAGGCTTGAATAAATTGACTACCACTATAACTCCTCTCCTTTTGCTTTCTGTTTCAGGCACAGTAACTCACTAATCCTCATACAGTCCTGCATGAAAGACACCCTAGCACTGTGCTAAAGACATGGCTAAATGCCTAATTTAATTAATAGCAACAGTGCAAGGCAGGGCAAGATTGAAACCTTTCTACTTATATTGTGCATCCATTCATTAGGTAACTTCAGCATAAACATGTGAATTCACCCCAGTTCTCCAAGCTGTCCCCTGCCCTGTTGGGAATAACACACTCTGTTAATGCTCAAGTTTATGCCTCAGTGTTATGCAAATTGTAACTCAATAGTTCAGCAGATAAGGTAAAAAAAAAAAATCCTCATCTATATATACTTTTTGTGCAGCGAGCAAAGCCTGAGAGAGGTTAAGGGCATGGGAGGAAACAGGGTGAGGATTCCAATTAAAAAGAGTTGTTGGCTCTCAGCTCTGAAGCTGAAGTATTATAAACACAATTTTGTCACATCACTTGAAAGGGTAGAGGCTGACACCTTTAATTCAGTGTGTAATATGCACTGAAGCGGCTCCACTGATTTTATTCTGGTTGTTCTTACTGTGGGATTCAGTCTTTGTGACAGTCTGCTAGATTCAAGGTTATACAGAGTTTTTTTTCCAATTCCAGTCTTTGCACTGGAGCTGAGGTCATGATGAATCTACAGTGGAAAAAACCACCATAGTCATGGTTTGGTTTTTGTTTTGGTTTGGTTTTTTGTTTGGGGGTTTTTTGTTAGTTTTTCTTTTTTGTTTTTTTTTGGGTTTTTTTGTTTGCCTTGTTTGTTTTTTTTTAAAGAAGCATTTACTAAAGCAAATTAAATAAATAAAATGTATCATTTGAGAATAGTGTGGTGTGTAGGTGGCTACGCATCCTGACAGTGGGCAAATAGTGAAGACACGGGAAAAAACAATCTTCTGGTGCGAGACAAGAGACGTCTGCATTTGAAGTCACGTATTTAGTCATTTATGTTTATGGATATGAGGATGTTAATCCCCAGTGAAGAACAACTTTGTCATCTTGTGTACATCAGGATGCAGATGTGAACTCATCTAGCCCTGGACTGAATCTAAAAATCTGTAATTAAAGACAATCCACTAGCTAGCAATTTTCAAATAAGCCAGATACTCATTTTTAAATTTAATTTTAATTTAATTAATGGCTGAACATTGAGAAGTGCAAGAACACCACTGTTCCTTATACAAATCATAACATATGACACCCAGGAAACCTGCAGTCATTGTTAACTCTGTGAGGACCATGAAAGCCATGATACAGTAACAGTATGAAACGTGATTGACCCAGTTTGCTTTAACTCAGGCAGAATTCAGCATGGTAAAAGCAAATATTAAGTGGAGATACACCTCAGAAAGTCAGATTTTTCAATCCATTACCCTTTACCATTTCAAACCAATTTCCTGTACTGATTGGGACATTTATATCTAGATAAACAGAGCACTGATAACCAAACATTGACTGATGAGTCCAGGATCATGGCATGCACGAGGTATTGCAACAGAGTGCAAGGGCTCAGATGTCCTCTAGCAATTACAGCCAGAAACAGCATTTGCTTCCTCCTAAACATATTTCACCAGCAAATTCAGTGCATATCTGGAGGTCTCGGAGCAGGACTACAGCCAGAGGACTCCCAAAACCCCCTCATCTATAGAGGAGTTGTACATGACAAGTTCTAGAGTGATCAAAGCCCAGCAACAGGAAAATCCAAATTTTCCAGAGCAGACTCCTATACACACCTTGTAACCAACTGATACCCAGGAGGTGAGGGCAGAGCTGGATGAGGTACAACCAACCAAATATTTGTGGGAAATTAAGGGGAGGATGGACCTCTTGGAACACAGCAGTTTAAATAATCTGATTTTGCATTTTGCTGTCAGAGTGTCACTATGTCACTGATGTGGACATGTATGCCACACTCATCCCTTCCAACAGGGGTTATAAACCTTCTAACAGCAAGGTTATATCTGTCCAGGAGACCAGAGCTGCTGGCTCAGCACGGATCTCCCCTCACATCCACAGCCAGTGTGCCAGGATAATGCAAAAAATTCAGGAGTGACAGCCAGTGACACCAGTCAAGCCTACAGCACTTTTAGCACTCTCTTTCAACTAAAACTGAATGAATTAGGAGCCCTCACAACAGACATGTGACATGTGAGCCACAAACGGCAGCCTCTGGGCTCGCCTGGAATCTGCATGTTCAGAAGGCAAAATGTCCCCCAGGCCCTCAGCACAGCTGAGCACAGGCAATGCATCCCCCGGGTGGCAGCGCCTGATTTTCCACCTTGTCACAGGTTGCAGCAGCACCTGCTACTTACAGGGGGTCCAGCCAGGCCGACTCCTGGCACTCCTCTGTCTCCCGGCTGTCCAGGGAGGCCAGGAGCTCCCCTCTCACCCTGAAAGGAAGGAAAAAGTTTAAGGCTTTTCGGACTGTTTATCTGGGGAAAACAGGATTAGGGAAGTTTTATTGCATCTTAATGTTCTCATTTTCTTTACCAACATAGGCCTACTCGGAGAAGTGTATGAAATCATTTTGGCAAAAAAGAAGTCAACGCTTCTTACCACTTTTTCTTTAGCACTGTACTAGAAAAGGAGAGCCTTCCTGTTGCAGTGGGGTTGCTGCCGGCTTACTTCACCTTCCCTTCTAATAACCAGAATTTTCAAAGAAAAACCTGAATAGCACAGAAAACAGCTTGATACTGTTCAATGTGCACTGCAGACAGAGGGCTAAGAAAAAATTCAGCTGTAATACTTTAATTTAACATCTGTTTTCTAGTTACAGGGAGAAATCAATACGACTTTTATGGATTGCACTGCAGTTTTGAGATTTGGTCTCACATTGGCAGTAGATTTATAATGGTGAATCTTATTTACGCTATTTATTATGACATTATTTCTAGCTATATAGAAGCATGATAGAAAAATTGTTACCTGTGGATCCTGCCCACTCAAATTTAAATCTGCAATAACTCCTATTTTTCCCATTTCTTCCTTTCTTCTTAAGCTAATCTTATACTACAAAGAAATAATACTGCAAGGCCAGTGAGAAAAAATGCATTCTGATTAGTTCAAACACTCCACACATCCCTTATCAGTTACTTTATTCAAAAAGATGATTTCAATACAAAAAATTCAATAGCATTTTCCCACACACAATTAAGACTTTTACCATCTTCTGCTGCTACTGAATAGAATATTTAATGAAATTTCTTTTAGTGTTTTTTTCTGACTTTTATATTAATTCTCAGTCTATTAGTGTGTGTCTGTGTGGGTGTAGGTCTGTGTTCTAAACTGTCAAAGATACATAGAAAAGACTAACACTGCATTTGTACAAAATGCATCAAAATAAAAAAAATCGTAGCAGTTTGGTTATTTCAAAAGTATGGGAGGTAGATGGATTGAGTCTCATACTGCTATAATCCTGCTTCTATCATTTACAGAATCTGTTTCGACATCTGATTCTTCTTCCAGTCCAGACCAGAACATGCTCATTTTGAAGAGGAGAATTTCTGAAATGCCTGATTGAAGGTCCAAGCACAATCCAGATCCTTCCAGAATCAAAGATTTTTGCTGTTTTATTCCTTTCTCTCTTTTCTGTGTGTTTATAGTGGAATAAAAATTACTTTCAACAGAAGTTAGTGTCATCAACCTCTTCAACTAGCAAGTCTTTGCCTCAATACACAAGGGGAAACCAGGACTACCTGGTTCCACTGGAAAATAATTTTCCTCCTCCTTGGAGAGAGGTGAAGGGAATGAGTGCTAGGGAAAAATTCTCCTTGAGGGCTGACAGGTGGTCCTGAGAGCAGATCATCCCTGAGCCATGCACTGTGTCCCTGGTTGTGTAGATTAAAGGGTCCCAGTCCCAGTTTCCCTGAAAAATTGTGCACTTACACCTCCATCTGTGTTGAATTCTTACAGTGCTGGAAGGAATTTTAAATATGGAAAGTGAACACAGCTAATTGATATCTGAGTATTTATATCCACAGAGATACTGGAATAATAAAAAAAGGAACCTCCTAGAGGACTAGAAATGTATTTTTGAGTCACAGCTTCACCAATTCTATTTTCCAGTGGAAAACAGGCCATGTTTGCACCATGTTCTTTTCTCCAGTTCAAGCAATTAAGAGGAGCAGACCACAATGAAGTCCATGCTCACCTTATGTCCAAAGGGTCCTGGCAAGCCTGGTGGTCCTCTTTCCCCCTAAAGTGACAGAAGCAAACCAAGGAAACAGTCACCATCCAGCCAAACAGGAGCCCAGACTTTGCTACAGCCAAGGCAGAAATTATCCCACCCCCGCCCCCCTGAGCTCCATTCTGGCAATATTTTACTGACAACATGGAACCAAATTAAACAATCTGCTAATTGGGCAAGAATTAAATGCTTTTAGGGAACTTCCATCAAGCTAATAATTTTTGTACTAGTCACAAGGACAATGGTGCTCCTTGTGGAGGTCTCTGTTTTCAATGTAAATTTCAGAAATACAGCTTTGGCTCCCTCTTTTTTTTTTTTTTTTAATACAGAGATGGGATCTGCAGCATTTTCACAGGCAGCCCTTTCATGGATTCAGGTAAATCCACGCTCTCCTGCAGAAGTCGTGCTTGTCTGTCTCATATTGGACAAGCCAAGCACAAAGCTTGCCAGCAGTACTTACCCTTTCTCCATCTTTACCCTTCCCGGGCAAGCCTGGCTCTCCAGCACGCCCTGGCTCACCAGGTGGCCCAGGAAAACCCACTTTTCCTTCTTTTCCAGGATCACCCTAAAGAAAACAATCCATCAGAACTCATTAGAATACTACAGACCATCCCCATCTCAGATCTTTCACTGGAACTGAAAGACATGGATTTTTTCCTAGCTTTCTCATCTGGATTTCTTTTGGTATCACAGGAAACCCTCTTTTATGAGAAGTCTTTTCCTTCAGTAATCTCAAGGCACTTGTAATTTCCATTAAGGAAAGTAAAAGGAGACTTCAAAATGTTTTCGGATTCAATGTGGCAGTGTGCTCTCTCCATGGAGCACACCCCAACCTGATCCTGTCAAAACTGGTTATCCCTGCTGTGACACGGAGAAATGTTGGAATGTGCCCTGATCCCAACGTGATCTTTGCCTCCCCTGATCCCACCCAAGTGACACAGCAGCTGTAGTAGTGGATCACAGCAAGCCTCTGGTTGTGACGGCTGCATCTGATTCACAGGGTTCAGGGGAGGCAGGTAACAACCCTACGGGCAAGGGCTGGCTTGGGCAATGTGCCCACCTAACCACAGTGCTGGTCAATGTCTTCACAGATTTGGGAGAAATGAACATCTGTAGTCAGTATGAAAATATTAGCCAACCATCTTACCCCATAAACAGTGGACAGCCCAGGGCCTGCAGTGGGCTGCACACCCAGAACTCCCCTTGGCACAGATGGCTCTCAAGTTCACCCCTCAAATTACCATTTTATCACATCAGATACTCAGCAAACAGAGTGGGAATAAGTGCACTGAAACTTTGAAACCTTAGCTAAGTGATACATAGGATTGGTTGCGCACATAAAATGCTTTAGACAAAATATTGATCATGCTTGGGACTAAGTCTGGATGAAGCCTCACCTAAACGCCTCTCTGAGGAGGAGTTTAGAACACAAAGGGATCCTTTCTGAACCTCATGACTCAATGGAAGCGTCTCCCTGATGGTTTTGTCTGACCCTGTCCTCAGTGCAGTAAATAATCAAGTGTACCTTGCATTGAATCTTGTTAAACCACTGTGGCATTTACCACTGAACTTTGTTAACTTGTTCTCTTGATCAATAAAATATATTTCTTCTTTCTTGTGAGTGAAGTGCATCACTCTTTCTGCAAAACTGAATGAGAGAGCTCTTGGTCCTCACAGGACCCTGAGGTAGAGCTCAGTAATTCGGAAGAAGATTTTACTGAAAGAGCTAGGATTTTTAAGCCTTTTAAGCCCCAAATACATGGATATAGGGGGCATGTTTCTGATTAATCATTCCTACTCCAGCAAACAAAGATCAGGACGTCAGCATGCTGGGCACTCTGGGGTGCATGACCAAATCACAACCCCCTGACCTTAGAAAGCTCATGAAAGGGGACAGAAAGCCAATTTTTCTTCCAGCTTTGGATTTACAGAGATGAATAGGAGTTTCTTAAAAGACCAAATTTCCACTCTTGTCAGGACAGCAGAACACCATAACTGTAGCAGAGACTTCACTATATCCAGTCGTATCTCAGTGGCTTGTTAGGTAAATTATAAAGATGCAACTGGGTGAAAACCTTACAGCACACGTAATAGAGGAGTTCAGACAAGATGATCTCTTGAACCCATGTGTCTTAACCATCCATAAACCTTTGAAATAATTTCCCAGTTCAGACTGCATCTGTTCCTATTACTTAAAATGCTCAAGAAAAAAAAAAGAAACAAATCCATCAAAGAACCAGCTCACCTTTTCCCCCTTTTCTCCTGCCTTTCCTGGGAGTCCAGGGCCTCCAGGCACACCCTGGAGAGAAAAGAACTTTAAGGCTTAAAAGTTTTTTTGAAGGCAGTATTGGATCCTAAAAAAAGGGGCAGAGCTGTGGGTTCAATACAGTTTATCTCAAGGATCAGTATCAGTGCTACATTTCCCAGAACCGAAAACCTGTAATCCAGAGAACACCACAGAAGAGCTGTGTAATAGGTCCTTGAAGGAGGAATTTCTTTTTCAATATAAAGAAAGAGCTGAACATAAAAAGCAGAAACTGAGCTAGTACCAGATTTGTGCATTCTACCAGTAACTATTTTTTTCATTTTGTGAAATCCTCAGCAGTTCCTAATATGCTACCAACAATCCCCCAATCACCACCTCTGTATCAGAGAAGCCACAAGCCTCCCAACACCGGGAAATGTTCATTTCTTTCTCTATTTCAGTTTTCAATCCTTTTAACGTCTTGGCAGGTCTCAAAGGATTCCGTGTCAAAATATAGATGATTTAGAGCTCCAAATTAAAGACTGTAGCTTTCTAACCCACCAAAACACACTTTAAAATGGTACTCCATTTTAAGATGTGAAATCATGTATTGGCACCATTAAGATTGGATTGACCTCAGAATGGATGGGATAATTATTTTCCTTTCTGCACCAGTAAAAATTACTTCCAACTATATTAGCTTTTATAGGTAATATATTGGTATTACTGGTATAGAAGTTTGCTTAATGGAATATGAAATTGAAAAGTTCTTCATTTGTAGTATCACCTTTCAGTTTGAAATTAAATCACTACATTAATACAATTAAACTAAATGTATCTTAACAATTACTAGAAAGGCAATTTAGGTTTTCTTGGATTGCCCAGGTAATAAACTCTGGTTCTAACAGAGTGCTCTGCTCTAAACCACTGTGCCTGAATACATCATATCCTGAGGTCGAAATGCTGGTTTTCACCCACTCCAGTCTAAGCCCAGAGAAACCCCAGGAACCAGAAAGAAAATTACCCTAGTGGAGCTGGGAGTAGAGTTAGTCCAAAGATTTTTTTAGCAAATATGAAAAGTTTTATCATGCACAACTTAATAGTGGTGATGAACACTCCAGGTGAGGGGGACATTGCATTGATTTCAAGGCTTTTTAGGCTCAAATGCCTACATGCTTTCATAATAAAAGTGGGAGTTTACCACGCTATTTTTATACCAAGAATTCATGTTTACAAAAGGAGAGGACAAATGAAAACAAGGCAAAGAAAGCAAAACCAAAGAGACAATAAACACTGAATTTTTTCTTCTCAAGAGTTGGCAGCAAAAACTGCTTTTGACAATTGGGTGAGGAATGAAGCAGTTTTGTTCTTCACCTTGGTAAAATGAATATGTTAAGGTATTTCACGGATACACCATTCCCAGGTGCGTCCAGATCTTTCAATTCAGCCATAAGAAACAAGTGTAATGAAATACAGCCTTCTGAACTCCATAGTAATCCCTGTGGAAGGGAAAACTAAACACATTAAATAAAGAAATCAGGGCACAGATGGGAAAAAAAATACAATGGTGCATACTTACTACATTTCCTGGCAAGCCTCTTGGACCTGGGGGCCCTGCTGGTCCACTCAAACCCTGTTTTAAGAAAATAAAGTGTGTATGTGTGTGTGCATATATAAATCACAACTTGTATCACCATAGGAACAAGATGTGCTAAGTGAGATTGGATTTCATGTCAGACAAGGTGTTGTACAACAAGTAAGCAAAAAATAGCATGTTTGTTTGAAACTTTTTTAGTGTAAAGAATAAAGAAACAGTACAAAATGGGGGAAGGCCCTCTTTGGGAGCTTAAAGCTACCTTCTATCAAAAGAAATCCTAAATCTAGCTCAGATACAGGAAGAAAAGTCTGGGGCAAGAAACATCAAAAGAACAGAGGAAAGTATGTTGATTTATCCTAACAAAAATCTAGGTCAGCAAAATATGCTTTGTTGACAATTTTACCTTTCTCTGCTGTGGAGAACAAAACCTGAAAACATTCATTTGCACTAAACAGGTGGAATGGCCTAAACCATCCAGAGTGCACAGTTTTGAATTGCAGGTCTTTTACCATTTGCAAGTCAAAGCCTTAGCATGAAAAAGCCCATGTGTGCCCCCAAAATTCCATGGGAGACATTAGAGGACATATTTGGGGATTTATGACCCCATATAGATGTGTGTTTGGGGTTACCAGGCTACATTTAGATGTTTCATAGAATCATAGACTTGAGTTGGAAGGGACCATAAACATCATCTGGTTCCAAACCCTCTGTCATAAACAGGGACACCTTCCACTAGTCCAGCTTGCTCTGGGAAACCTGTGCCAGTGCTTCACCCCCTTCACAGGAAATAATTTCTTCTTCATATTAATCTAAACCTACTTTCAGTTTGAAGCCATTCCCCCTGTCCCATCACTCCATGCCGTTGTAGAACGTCCCTCCCCAGCTCTCTTGTAGCTCCTTTTTAGGCACTGTAAGGGGCTCTAAGGTCTCCCTGGAGCCTTCTCAACTCCAGGCTGAACAATCCCAACCCTCTCAGCCTTTGCTCATAGCAGAGGTTTAAAGGTTTCCTCATTTCCATGTTATTTACTGTCACCGATCATTGAGCCAACAGAAACACTTGGAGCAGCAGCAGTCTGTAAAGGATGGCAAAAAAAGAGAAGGTGCCTGCAAATACCTGCATTTCCATATCATTAATATCCTCTGAACCACGAGGTAATGCAAAGAAATAAAACCAAAGACTGGGTTTTGGTGGAAGTGGAATGGTGTTTGCCATGTTTTTTTCCTCCTCTCCAAAATATTAAGGAGTTTTTCAACCAAGAGGGAAAGACATCTGAAAACAGGCAGTTCAGGGTTTAGGGTCAAAGCACTCCTCAGCGACAATGTCTAAGCACAAGCCCAAGAAGGAAAACCATGAACACAAAGGTGGAAGAATTTTCAGTGCTCTAGGATGCATCATCTGGATTTCCTATTCCCTCCTTCTCCTAATCGCAGTCATCCCCTCTCTCAATCATTATTTCAAACAGTTCTTCAGTATTTCTTCCTTCTTTGCTTGCAGAGAAAGTCTGTGGCCTTTTATTCAGTTGCAAAGGGCTTATACGCTCTCACAATAATAAAACTGAACTGGAATCTTTTGTGTTTCTAAGCACACAGCCTGACTAGGAGCACTCCCTACAACAAATGCCTCAAAACAAGGTGTGGGATGAGTCTTCTGGATGAGCCAGTATTGAAAAAAAAATAGCAGAATTAACAGTGAAGCCTAAAAGCAACCATGATCAAAAATCAATTCCTGGTGCTGCTGAGCAGTGAGCTTCCTGCTCCAGCTGGCTGCCTGAACTGGGCTGACACTGCAGTGCAGTCACACTCACCCAGAAAAGGGTGTTTTGTTAGGCAGGGAGAGATCTGAGCAGGACAAGATGCACAATCTTGAGCTGGGCTGAATGGAGTGATGAGCTAGCTGAATGGGGCATTGATCTGTTTGGTGCAGATGGTCCTGTTTGCCCACAGGCAGCCGCTCTTCCAGCTGTGGATTAGGATGTGCCCTGTGCCCAAGCAGCCTGGGACTGCAAATGCATAAAATGTTGCTGTCAGTGTCCTTTCAAGTGTGTTACTGTCAGGGAAAAATGCTGCAAGGGAAGCAGTTACTCACAGTCTCTCCAGGGGCTCCAGCCTCTCCTCGAGCTCCTTTCTCCCCCTTTGCACCCTGTGCAGAAAGGAGAGATACCAGTTGATTAGATATGGGAGGAGACCTCCTGCCAGACAAAAAGTCTTCAAGATGCCTGAATGTGTACTAGGCTATGGTTATTGTTTACCAGTTCACAGAGGAGTTAATGACTGAGGAAATAGCTCCCGGTTCTCTATGCAGCAAGAAAAGGAACTATAAAAACAAAACCCTGGGACTTAAGAAGAATTACTAATGACTGATCAGCTCAGAGGCTGTTTCTCAGCACAGGATGCTGAAATTTGCAGGTATTCATCTGGGTGTACCTCCTTCCTATCCTCAGGCCTACCAACTACTTCATTTCCAGCTGAACTTTGATGGTCTCCCTTCACAGAGAAAGATTTCCCTACAGTTCTAAACTTTTTTGCGAGACCTGTGGTTTGGTAGCAGCAGTACAAGAGGCCCTCTTGAAGGACCATCAAGTTAGAAGAAGTCCCTCAGACAATACTGACCATGAGACAAAGATATTGTATTTCTGAGCTGATTTCCCTTCGGTTGTCCTGATATCCAGCAGAAATAAGTATCTCTACAGAAGTCCCTGAACTTAAAACAGTGAGAAAAAAGAAACGGGTGCTGGTACATAAAGGGAAGAATTATTTACAGTGATATAGACCTTGAGAGCACTCCACTCCAGTCACGTCAAAGATTTTCTTCAAAGGCTCTCTTACCTGTACTCCCACAGGTCCTGGCACACCTTGTTCACCTGGGACACCTGGTAAACCCTGAAAAGCGGAGGGAAAGGTGAAGAAGCTCCTTCCACTGAGAGAAGGAAGTGTGGTTTTTACAGAGGCAGTCACTGCACACGGCTCTGTCTCTTCTGGGAGCTCCATCCAGAACAGCAGAGTCCAGAACACAAATGCAGTAGCCAAATGCACAATTTAGCCAGGCCACATCACTTCAAAATCCCTTAATAAATCGTACACATAAATTACTGTCAGCCAAGCTCTGCCTAGCAAATCCTACAGTCCCATTTCAGCTACTGAGGCCAAGAACTATAGATTAGGTTCTTAAATTCCAGTAGTCATGTAGCTTCCTCTACAGGCAGTATGAAGGCAAGCACCACTGTGGCTATTTCTGATGAGAGAAGCATCCCAACTCTGCGAGGAGCATATCCCACCCTCTCTCTCCAAAACTGACTTCTCTTGTGTCCTTTCCTTGCTAAAGTTCAAAGCCAATTGAAGAAACACTTGGCTGTACTTACAGGTTCTCCACTCATTCCTCGATCCCCTTTGTCCCCTTTTGGTCCAGGTTCACCCTGATATAAAACAGTAAGACAAACAGAGAAATAAGAGCTATTTCCAGGGATGGAATTCACCCTAGTCTTGCATAGTAAGAGGGATCTTTCAATCAGTTATCCATTTCTGATACAAAGTAGCTTCTTCAAAGGACTTTGAGGTTAATGAATCAAAACTGATCTCTCACACTGAAACATGGAGATTACTGTCTAGACTTCTTGGTCTGTTCTGATACTAACTGAAAAAATATTCAGTTTAAAGGCAGAACATTTTGCCCTCATGGAGAACAATAGCTGAAGAATGTACCCAAAATGTGATCAATTAATCTCGAACGTTTTAAAAGGCCACATGATGTGATCAATAGCAAAAGCACCAGTGCCACTGCACCACCTCTCTGTAGGACCACAGCCCTAATGTCACCCTACAATGATCCCACATAAAGACAGTTCCCTATTCCACCTGTAAAAGAGAAGTGCTCAGTGCTCATCTGGAGCATTTCCAGAGGTGTGCACTGCACAGCTATTCCTGATCTCTAGTTCTATTAACATCTCCATACATTCATGCAGCTTCCTCTCCCTCCTGCAATGTCAGTACCTTTTTTCATGCACCACCATCACTGCCTAACAGAATTAATTTATTCCTGTTCTTCCCCCTTACAGTAAATTGAATATGCATTCAGACAGAAGTTCATCAGCTTTGTCCTGTTGATGCCTTAGCCTTGGGTGTGTATTCTCCGGTGTGCATTTTCCAAAGTGCACTCTGTATATCGGTCCGGGGGGTCATTCCTGCGGGGTGCTCCTGCCTGTGTCTAAGGATCCTTAATAAACTCCAAGGTAAAATCCCTTTTCCCCCTCTAACCGTGTTTGGCTTTTAATTCTAAGCCCAGGATAAGGCATCACTGTGGTCTAGAGCAATAATCAATAAATCCATATTTCTGCTTTTTATAAATTGAAAAGAAAAGCACACAATTATGGAACTGGCTGGAATAAACCAGGCGCTACACAAATACTCACATTTGTATATTGTTATGAACATATGTATTCAGGCAACAGCAATCATTACTTATTCATTATTTATCATACCAAGTGTTTCAATTATGCAATCAAGGAAGAGTAAGAACATCAGTGATTTAAGCTACACACACAAGCAAGGAATAGTGATCAGCCAAAATGCAGAGCCAGACAAATCAGCTTGAATTTTATTTATGTCAGCTATTCAACAATCATTTCTGCAACACCTGGGAATTCGTAGTCCATTTTCAAATGATTCTCTAACAGACAAAATAAATGTAGCTGCATAAATATTACTCATGCTTGTGTTTATTATGCATTATGAATAAATATTATCATCTGTGATAAATAATAGGAGGAATTTTACTCTATAAGTAGCATCCCATTAGATCGACTTTTAACCAGGCAGTCCCTGATGCCATCTAGCGTCCTTCAGAAAGACATCAGGATCATCTAAAGCAGCTTAAGCAAAGAGTCTAAAGCTGGAAACCTGCATGTTTGTGCCTGGAAGTTGTTTTTGCAATGATGTTTCAAGTTCTGAAACTCTTCTGAGAGCAGAACGACAAAGCACAGACATAGGTCAATACATTTGTAGGCAGGAATGGTGTTACTGAGTGGGAATAAGGATGTACATTACCAGGGAAAACAAAACTGCAAAGGGAAGAAGTAACAACAGGTGAAGAGGGAAAGTTTTTAATACTCTCCTTTCTCCCACTTTTTCCTTGATACTTGACTTGCAAAGTCTAACAGCCACAGACATGGGCAAAGGAAGCATTTCTTCAGAGATTCATACAATGGTTTGGAGAGGAAGGGACTTTAAAATCATCTAATTCCAACCTCTCTGCCACTGGAAAGGATGCCAGCCCCTAGATCAGGTTGCTCAAAGCCCCGTCCAACTCAGCCTTGAACATTTCCAGGCGTGGGGCACCCGCGGCTTCTCTGGACAACCTGTTCAGTGTCTCAGCACTCTCACAGTAAAGAACTACTGCCAAATATACCTAATCTAAACCTGCCCTCTGACTGTTTAAAGCCTCTGATCGTCTTTGTGGCCTCCTCTGGATTTTCTCCAAGAGGTCCAAGATGTCCTTGTTTTGGGGGCTCCAAAGTTGGATGCAGCATTCCAGGAGGGGTTTCACCAGAGGAGAGGGGTAGAATCACATCCCTCGACCTGCTGGCCATTGCTGCAGCCCAGGACACAACTGGCTTTTGTTAACCCAACCCTCCAGCCAATCTGCCTGCAAGTCCTTTCCAGTTTGCCAAATCCATGTCTCTCTGCTGAGGCTGTTAACAGTNAAAGCTGGATGCAGCATTCCAGGAGGGGTTTCACCAGAGGAGAGGGGTAGAATCACATCCCTCGACCTGCTGGCCATTGCACAGCCCAGGACACAACTGGCTTTTGTTAACCCAACCCTCCAGCCAATCTGCCTGCAAGTCCTTTCCAGTTTGCCAAATCCATGTCTCTCTGCTGAGGCTGTTAACAGTGCCTGCTACTGCTGCCCACTGGCAGCTGCTCTTGATCTACTGCCACCCACTTCTTCCCTACAGCTCAGCGCACAGAAATGACACGGTGACAGCTGACAGCTGCCACCAGCCTGGCCCAGAGGAGGACTTAGAGCTTCCACAACCTGCTCTAGCAGTGTCTTCCTGCAGTCTCAATTATGCCTCAGCAATTCCTGTGCCACTTAAAGGAAAGCAAATGCAGTGGGGGTTCAGCTGTGCCTGGCCACAGTGGGAGACAGAAGGCAAAGTGAGGAGCCACCTCTTTTTTACTGCTTTTGCCTCTTTCCAGCCATTATACCTGACCACCACTGTGGCTCTCTTGCCTCATCTCCAAGAATACTTCATGATCCTAACTGACTAGCCTAAGTATATATGAAATAGCTCCCTCTACACCATGCATGCAATGGGAAGCAATGGCAAGGACTGGTTTTGGGAGAGTGCTGTTTCTCCTCAGCTGTCAGCACCCTGCTGGTCCTGCCATCTCTGTAATGCTACCCATGACACTCTCCTAAGCCTCATCACCTCTTTCTGACACTTTAATTTAAACATCTGTAAATCAAAGGTAACTATTCTTACCTCCCCTTCTCCTCCCTCACAGTGCTATGTGCAGAGCTGTGCTGTGGCAGGTGTCACCACAGTCGTCTTGCACATGGAGAAATCCCAGCAAATGGAACAGCTGACAGACTTCAAGCCTTTTACTTCTTACTGTCGTGCAGCTCATTTACAAAAGCAATGTACTCAAAGCAAAAGAAACAACTCCTGTGATTGTAGCACTACAAAGACCACATAAGATGTCACTGATCTGCATGTTTCCTTAGTGTACGTATATATATATATACATAAGCATAAACTTTGAGCAAAGTGGAAAAGCAAGCCAAAGAAATCTTGTCTCTTTTTCCAGTAATACCTCATATCCTTATTTCCTTCCTCAGCGTCTGAAAAACCCTGCATACAGAGCACTAAAGGCACTCCTACAGACTACCTCTGGCATCCATAAAACCTCCTGATCCGTAACAAACTTACTCACAGATCATGTTATGTCATTTATGTCCCACTAGGTGCTGCAAGTGAGAACCAAATCTTCATTTTAAACTCGGTTGAAGAGGCTGGAATAGCACACAGCTCTGTCCCAGCCACGGCTGGCTTGAATGCTGATGTTACCAGCACAGCTTTGGACTTCTCATCCCAGCTGATGAGGATGCCCAGAACCAGACTCAATCTGAGATCTTTACTGAAAGCACTTAAATAACACAGAAAACACTAAGGGCTGTGTATTCATCAGATACAAGAGGGGATAAGCCAGAGGCCATTTTTATTAGCAGTGTTACTTACGGGAATCCGGGGATGTGGGGTGAAGAAGGCGGTCTGGAACAGAAATCACAGTGTTAAAAACAGGATAGCCTATTTTCCTTAAAATGCAATAGTTTACATAATCTCCTGTCATTACAGATTGCACATTCTATACATCCATAAGTAGGTTTATAAAAGAGCAACCCATTGTAACATCTGGGTGTTTGGAAGGAAGCCCACAAATATCTTACATCTCCCAGAATATTTGAAATATGGACATAAACTCAAGACAGTCCTGTGTGTCCTACCATGATTAAAAAACAATCGATCTTTACACTTTATAGAATTTTACTGCTAGCAATCTCCAACTCACTTTTCGACTTGGACACATCTTCTGTATTGTTAAATTTCCATCACCATGGTTGAGCGTGTATGTGATATTTCCTGATACATGGTTGAGCTCTGCTTTGTATCATGTACATGACATCTCAACATGGTTTTCTTAGGGAATACATAATAACTCTGAAGGACAAAGTCTTGTAGAAAGACACAGTATCTTTTCTCAAAGCCGATAAAATGTCAAAGAAAAAAACAGTCCTTGATGACATGAAATATGTCAAAAGCATTACCTACTTTTAACAGATGAAACAGTGCCCTGGTTCCATCCTAGATCAGTGGGAGGGAACATGGCCACGAAATAATGTTATTCAATACCACCTTATGCCACTGCCAGGGGTGGAAGAAAGGGGTTCTCTCTCTTGCTTTGGAGAAGGGAAGGACATCCCTTCCCATGGGAGCGAGCACAGCAGATGGAGCAGTTGGATAATGCTGGTCCTGACAGGAGGGAGCGTTTTGGGTGGCATGGCTGCAGTCAGGTCAAGTTCCACACTCTCTCTTTTGTCCACTTTTGTTATTAATATTGTTGCTGCTCCTGTTTGTTTTCTTACCTTATTGTTGTTCCCATAAATTGTTCTTATCTCAACCTGCAATCTTTGCCTTTTGTGCCCCCAGTTCTCCCCTTGGGCCACACATGAGTAGAAGAGGGGGGAAGGGGAAGTGAGTGACCAGAGGGTGGTTTTGGAGTCTTGAGGGGTCAGGGGTGCTAAATTGGGGAATAAAATTCCTAAACCACAACAAATAGAAATTATTTCTCCCTACAAACACAGGAGGATTGGGCAGCCAGGCATATCTTCTCCATGTCCAGCCACGTTGTACTGTGTTTGTGAGCTGCCTTCTCTGCCTTTAGTAACACTGATTCACCCTTGGTGCTGTGACTGGGTCATTCTTGTCTGATACATGTGGAGTCTTTCTACACAAAGCACCATGAAGGACCCTCTGGCATAGACTGAGGCCCATTTAATGGCAGGGAATAAATTACATCACCTTCTCCATTGCTGCGTGAGGGTCTTTAGGCACTTGATTTTCACCAACAGACCTTGATTCAAATTTCCTCCATAATCTGTGAATGTGACAGCTGTATCCAGCTGTGGTGAGCAGAGCTGATGAGAGGATATCTGCTGTGTCTTAAGAGGATCTGTGACTGGGATCAGTCCTCCAGTTGCAATGATGGTGCTTATTCCAAGCTGGTTACTTAAGTTTTCTTGGAAAGAACTCAGAGGTTTGTGTATTTACATTCAGTGGGGGCTGATTTAATCACCAGTGAACTTTATTTTAATTATACTCCCCAAAAGTAACTTTGGCTCCCCAGAGTAACTTTGCATCTTCTTTTTGAAAACAGTAAATTTATGAATTCTTGATCTGTTTTTGCCTAGAGGCAGAGGAAGGCACAATCTCACCAAAAAAAAACAACAAAAAAAAAACCAAACAAACAAACAAACAAAAAAACACAAATACACCTTGCTATTGCTTTTCTGAAACAAAAGGAGATAACCTCAGAGTAAAGAGGTCCTAAAGTTTCTGCAGAAAAGTAAGAAACATGAAAATATTTGTTTCTGAGGAATTTATGCAGAAAAAGTGCAATGATGCCTTGAATATTGTTACAGCACCAAATACAATCTTACTTACTGTTCCAGGTAAGCCTGGTGGTCCAGGGGAACCTGTGTCNACCTTCCTGTGGGCTGTGCTCCACAAACATCAGTCCCCTGACACCTGAAAGCCAAGAACTACAAACTACACTTGTGAACCTCCCAGGGACAGGAGGTTTGGGTGCCTCATTGATGTCAGTGGACCACCCATGGAAGAATTCCCACGTCCACAGGTGGTGAAAGTCACTGATAAACTGAGGACGGATGGAAGAACCTACACCCTGAATGCTACTGCCACTGTAATGAGGGCAGCTTTTCACTGTACATGCACAAGCATCTGCAANTGCAAGGTCAGTGCTTCTTCTTCACCTTCACATTCACAAGGGTTGAATCTAAATTTTGGTGGACATTACCTTTGTCTACTTCTACTTGCAACTACTTTGTCTGCTTCTCTCACTTTCACTGAAGTTAATGGTGTTGTGATGGCAGAAGCCCAGACTGTTCCTTAATTATCCTTCAATCCCCCACAGACAGGCACAGAAAAATTTTAGATTTTAGTTCCAGGCTCATTTATATCAGCCAGTTATAAAACAAGGAAAATTTTCCTTGAATTAACAAAATTATGCTTAGTTTCATCAGATTTCATTGCTCAGTGATTGTCTCCATCCCACACACAGCTATTTCTGCTGCTTCTCTTTAAAGTTCAGCTAAAAGTCTTCCAAATTTTCTGATCTTCCCCAGAGAGCCTCCTCTATCACTTGTCTCCGCCACTTTGTCTGTTTTCCTCTGTCATCTAAGGAAGATCATGGTCATTTCATGACTTACTTTTTCTCCTCTTTCACCTTTCATTGCTGGGAGACCATCTCTTCCTTTTTCTCCCNTGAACGTTATCATTTAGAAGATGCAGCATTACCAGATGAGCTGTAACCCAACCCCCCAGCTCAGTGACACTTCTGGACAGAATGTTTGCTGTCCTTGCTTTGTTGCATGCAGGATTCTCACTCTGTTGTCTTTATCCCTCTATGACTTTATGATTGACCTGACTTCACNTAAAAGCAAGGAAAGGAAAGCAAGAAATATGCACATTTTGATTTGAATGCATCAGCCTCACTAAAATATTTTACACTTTCAGTTATCTTACCTGTCTTCCAGCTGTAGAGCAAGCAATTAAAAATGTAACATTTTGAAGATGGCTTCAAAAATCCACTATATTTTCAAAACCAATGAATATCAATTGAGTTCACAGAAAGGAAAGCACGAATCCTAAAATAGCTTGCTTGTAGAAGATCCTACTGCTTGATGCACTTATAAAAAACCAGATTTTTTTTCCAGTTGGAAAAGAGAGGCAACAGAACAGCAATTAAGACCCAAAGTAGATATTTATATTACTGTTTTGTTTATATAAGAGATTTCTGAATCATCCATTCCCTAGTGCCTATGTCTATATTTTGCCCAGGTAATCTGGCCTTTTGAATGCTTAACAAAGATGATGTGATACTCCTCAAAGTGCATACACAAAATTTATCTATCCTGCATGCAAACTGGAGTTAAATGACCTACATTTCTATGATTTCATTTACACAGCAAATCACAGAAGCATAGAATGGGTTGGGTTGGAAGGGACCTTAAAGACCATTTAGTTTCAACCCCCTGCCATGGGCAGGGAGAGCTTCCAGTAGAGCAGGTTGTTCAGAGCTCCATCCTGCCTGGCCTCAAACACTTCCAGTAGAATATATTCTGTGTCTTATGCTCTTCAAGACATATAATGGAGCAAACTGCATGGAAAAGCCTCAGCTGATTTTAGATCCTTCTTGATCACATACAAGCATGTCATCAGTTATCAGGATTACGACCTCATTTATGGGGCTAAATTTACTGTCAGGTCCCTGATCCAAATATTTCCCGGTATGAAAACATCTCCAGAGTTCTGCAGCTACCCAGAGGAAGTAGTAGACACCAGGACTTGGGTGGAAGTTAAGCCATCAGAAAGTAATTCAGCCTTTTTCAGCACTCAGTGATGAGGGTGATTAGCGATTTTTTGTTGTTATCAACAATTTTTAATGTCCTTAAATCAGGCAAGTAATTCTGAAAGTGAGTCCTAAAGTGCAATCTAACCTCTAGAATCCTAACCTTTTCTACTGCATCACAAGCAGCATGGCACAACTCTTCACATTTAGGATAGACACTGTTCATTAGCACCTCTGTGTCAATTAGGAACAGTCACTAGGCAGGGACTAGTTTTGGGTACTTGGGTACTCGGTAACCTTGCTAGTTGCCTATCAGCTGCTCACCACAGCTATCACACCAAGGGAGAACATTATCTAGGGACACTCAAGGTAAGTGCTCCTGATGCTAAACAGCTGGAAAAAGATCAATTTGTGGCTCAGAGTCACTCACCCTGTCTCCTTTTTCTCCTCTCAGTCCAGGTAAGCCCCTAGGGCCAGGAAAACCTGCTTCGCCCTGAAAATAAGACAAAGAAGTGTGTGAAATCTGAATGCTAGAGGACAAACCCTGCCTGAGTTTTCTCATGGGATTGACTGTAGATGTAGTTTTCTGAGAGGGAATGAGATTAGTTTGATTATCAAATAATTTCTTAGATTTTTTTTTAAACCATTACTTAAACCAGCAGTTAACACTTCTCTGGTTTTTGCCTGATGCCACAGAATTTAGGACATATTTTCTTCATGCTGCTCTGTAGCAGGACCAAGCAAGCAAATAAAAGCAGATAAAGAAATACAATATTACTTTTATTTTCATCTATAATGATCTGGTGTAGTATGGAAATGCAAAAACTGCAGTGTATTAATCTGAACAGTACAAATGTCACCTGATGAACAGATCTAGAATCTTCTGAGTGCAATATTGTACATTTGGATTTGTCTCTATTTGAACATTACCA
>VYZQ01068008.1:0-11262 GCA_013400655.1 Mystacornis crossleyi | reverse complement strand
ACAGAATGTAGGAGGAAAAAAGGTGGGGGGGGGGGAACGGCTTAGTTAGGGCTGCTATAAAAATGTAAGACGCGCGGCTAATAAATGAAGCTTGCTGACAACTCATATTGAGTGCTCGAGTCTTCCCTCCGCTGGCAGGGACAAGCTGGTGAGGGAAATCTTCTCTGACTGTAGTTGTGATATATGTAGTGAGTCAAGTGGAGTGCTGTCAATTTGCTGGAGCTGTCCTCTGCAAAGGGGATTCAGTCCCAATAATGAAAGTCTTGGATGGTTGGAGTGTGAGTGGCTCCTTGATGGTTAGACAGAATAGTTTCCTAAAGAGTTGTCTAAAAAACAGAAACAGCCATAAATTTACAGGCCCTTGAATAATTAAATTGTATTGATGCTGCATTTATTTCTGCTGTTGTGTAGTCTTTGCTTGGCTTTGGACTATCTGGTGTAAGAAGTAGTATTTCTAGCTGTTGTAGCACAGGACTCGGCACAGAAGCTCAAGGCTACCTGTAACTATGGGTAAATATAGTTCTTGCATATTAGGTAGCTGCTGACATTTAATAGGAAAGAAGAGTATGGAGTTTTCCCAATTACCTGGGAAATAGTCTGAAAATAATTATGGAATGGAGAAAGTAGATGAGGATTGTTGCTCCTCTTCTGTCTTTGTACCATTTAGAATGTGTGAAAATAAGATATTTAAAACAATCAGCAAAAAAAAAAAAAAAAAAAAATACTCCTGGCTCCTGTCCATAGCAGCAGATATTGTTGCTTCTGACAGAATAGTTTTTTGTGATTTGTTCTCATGAGGCATGGGATAACAGCTCTTCTGTTCATCTTGTGTATTCAGTGTGTATTGCATCAAAAAGTAACCCTTAATCCATGTATTAGGTCCACTGGATAATTGATCTGAAACCTGGGAAAATATTTGAAAATTTTACCTCCATAGTCCCTAATTAAAATCTGTTGCTGACTTCAGACATACCTCGTTTTTCAGATTTTTAAAAAATTTTGCATATTGCTACAAAGCCTTTGGAGAAAGACTACTAGCAGAGTTGGTTTGTATTTCTATTTTGGAATATGGTAGGATTAGTACTTGCTGCACCTCTGTTGTGGGAAGTCTGAAATAATAATCAGAATTTCAGTACTTAGCTGTTCTTATTTGGGTCTGCTAGCTCAGTCATGTATCATTCTATAATACTTGAAAATTAGAATATGACAGAGGTGTTCAGTATGGTAGTATTGCTGGGATTTTCAGAAGTGCCTGATTTATTCAGAAACTCTTTGGAAATATTTGAAAATGTGAAACAGACACTTAATAAAATTTAAGTCACGTAATTCTCTTCTCCTGAGGCAGGGAGGACATCTGACTGAAGGATGCTACTTGTACTTTGTCAGTGGAACTAGACTGAAAAAAAAGGATGGATTCTCTGAGTGACATGCAAGAGCCACTTGATGGCACTTCTAAATAAATGTAAAAAAAAAATCCATATAAATGTTTTGGCATTTGAATATCTACTGCAAGAAGCTGAAGGTTTGACAGAAAACAAATATATTTTCCGGTACTAATCCTGAAGTGATCTCTTTTATTTATAGTTTAACCACTATTAACTGTAGTCTAAAGAATGTCAGTGATGAGTATTGTGTTGATTTGGTACACATACTAAGCTACAATGTTGTGCGGAAAAAGACTCCCACAACTCAGAAAAGTTGTAAAAGTAGGTGTGTATTTAACCAGCGCTGAGATGCATGGGGGATATTGCATCCAAAAATCATGTGTGCCCTCTCGCAGCACCCACATACATTTTATCCCATAAAATGTTACATATACATCAAGTTTTGCAATTCATCTATGCATATTCATTTCCTAGCCCCACCTAGCCCTGCTTTGTATATTAATTATCCTGCCCCTGTGCAGTGTTCTCTGGTGGTTGTTTGGGGGTCTCTGGTGGTTGTGTGAGGCTGAAGTAAGTTGTCTTCCTCACAAGTAACCTTTTCACCTTGCCTCCTTGCGCATGCTCTCTAATCCCTTGATCGGAGTACAGACCATAAGATTGGTGTATCCTGTTAAGGAGGTCTGTTATCTCAGCAGTCTAATGAACTTAACATTTTTTGAATTGCTTTGGCAGACAGTTCTTTCCTTTATCGCATCCTTTTTTATTCCTTCCCGTACATCTCTGCATTCCTACCTGTACATCCCTGCATTCATTCCCATACGCTTGAATTCATCCTCAGATTTCTTGCCCCTTGTCTCAGTCCCCCCTTTTTAGAAAATCAGTAAATTCTTTTACTTAAAGCAAAATTCTTCTTCACAGTCCCTAACGATAGCTATCCCTCAATGTCTTTCCATCTACTTTCGACAAGGAAGTTAATATTACCATCTGTTGCAATATTTTCCAGTTCCAAATAAGGATTACGAAAGAGAACTCTAAACTTACACCAACTAATATCAATAAAACAATAATGGGATGACACAGTGTGTTCAAAATTCCAGTTGCAGTAGGCGACCATCCAAAATGTATCTCACCATTTATGACTTGCGTCTTGTTCTACTCTCTGCAGGACCCTGTTTATTTCCTTTGTATCATGATGGACAGTGATTAGAGTTTTCTCTCCATTTTCCTGAATGCCATTTTAAATTTTGATCAGGTCCTGGTGTTTAATTAATTGTCTCACTAACGTGAGATTCATCCCAATAGGTGTAGGTGATAACTTGTGATACATTGAGTAATTAGATATGATCAGCTGGTGGGATACTATTGGTGCCAAGTACAGAAAGTCACACCCAACAATCTTAACAAAATTACAAATACGGAAGTGAGAATGATTTTTGTCAGGCACAGTCATATTGTCCTTATCTATTTCTAAAAAAGTACAAGCAGTTCTTAAACATACACAGCCTTGATCAATATATACAAGCACAGTCTTTTGACTAGTATTGGGGTGGATTTCAAAGTGACAAACGCCTTGCTCAGTGTCAAGACATACATCTTGAGCATCAATTGTATTGCTTTCACAGATAAACCCTTGTTGTTCCAGGGTAACACAAGACTCTAGACTTACAGTTTGCCATTTCTCATTCACCATCCAGGCCCATGCTCTATGTTGTGAAGAATAGAACACTGTTCCCTTGTGGTTCAGGCCTAGTGCAATGGTGGGATGGATAATATACACTGTGGGATTATGTATAGTGAGCACAAAGGCAGTAGCCATGTTAGTGATGGGATCATAGGTAAAATTGACCAGAGTCCACCAAGACTGGAATTTTCTCTCAAAATCGATGGCACTGTCCCAAACGGCCTTTCAGATTTCAACTGGAAAAACACCCTCATCTGCTTCCCTTATAATCAAGGCAGCCATTGACTGCATCCATAACTGTGCTTGTATACAGCTAAAAGCTAAAGGTGCATTATCTTGAACCACTTAGATAAGATGCAGTTATCTAAGTGCATCTATTTTTAATTTGTGGTCTTGGTCCTCCGTCTTTTCCCACTTCGGTAACACTTTTGAAAGCTGCCATTGACTAGTTCCTAATGCCAATTAGGATGATTGTAGTGGCTGTTTTAATTTTGCCAAATCACTTGTTGCAGTGGTCAGTTTGTTCATTAATATTTCCAAATCAATTCCATTAAAAACCCCTAATCCTGTTCCTAATATCCCAGTTAAGTCTCTTTGTGTCCTGCCTCTGAGGTGTGTTTGCTTTTGTAACCATGTTGTCCAGCCCTCAAAAGATATCTTTAGGAATCGAGAGCAGGCTGGTTGAATTTCTGAGATGTTAATTTGCATTTGCAATTCAACATGCTTGAGAGACCGTTCTGGGTTAAACAACAGTTGTTGTTGGCCTGTATTCCTAATTATATATGGACCTATTTCATAGATTTTGGGTTCAAGCTTAAGTGGCTTGATTTGGGTTTGGGCTTGAGTACTGGCATAGGTCGTAACAGGCCCCGTTATGGCATTTATTTTGAATTTGAATGAGAGTCCATTAGCACCATGGGACCAAAGACAAACCACTTCAACAGTTTGTACCAACATGAAATTATACCAACCGTCCAACTTACTTGGACAGTGAGCACAAATTTCTTGGTGCTTGTCTGTAAGAGTGGACACACTAATTTGGATTGCTTTCTTATGGGTAGTTGCATTTATCATCCAGCATCCTATTCTGATTTCCTCTCCTACAGTCCCTTAAAGCGACCACAACCCTTGTTCTTGCCATTCGTGCCTCTCATATACTTGGTTTTCATGCATGACTGCAGCTGACAGGTTTAAATCTTTTATATCAGAATATTTTTCCATGGATCCAGTGTACCGAATAAAAGCTTGGGACCAAGGCCATTCAGTACTGATTTGGTTAGATGCACTTTCTGATTCTTGGGTTACATTCATAATTATAAATAAATCTACAGTCAAAACTATTTTACTAAACATCCTTGACCACAATGTATTCATTTTGCCCGGGTGAGTTTTAGTTTCAGTTCATTATCACCTGGTGTCACCTTCCACAGGGCCTCTGGAGCTTTCTTCACTCGAGAGTGATGGATCCAAGCACTCTGCTCTTTGATCTTAATTGCTGTGAAGGTGGTGAAAAGCACTTGGAATGGCCCTTCCCACTCTGGCTCCAAAGTTTTCTCTGCAAGAGACTTGACATACACATAATCTCCAGGTTGTATGTCATGCACTGGTCCATCTAACCCTCTGCTCTAAGTTCCAGCCACATGTTTTTCAGTTTCTCTGAGTTGTTTGCTTAAAGCTACCATACAGGCAGTTAGCTTTTCTTCCCCAGTTTGGGTAGACATCCCTTTTTGTACTCCATATGGTCTCCCATAAAGCATTTCAAATGGGCTTAACTTCTCTTTGGTTCTGGATTTAGTCCGAATTTGCAGCAACACCAGCAGGAGAGACTGGGGCCACGGCAAATTAACTTCTTGCCCTAGTCTCACAATTTGCTGCTTAATCAAAAGATTCATTTTCTCAATCTGGCCACTTGACTGAGAATGATACGGAGTATGGAACTCCTGGTCTATACCCAGGTGATTTGCTGCACTATCTTTGAAATAAAGTGCGGCACTCTATCTGAGGATATTGTGGCTGGAACTCCAAAGTGTGGTATTTCTTGTAACAGTATTCTGATTACCTTCCAAGCTTTGGCAGTTCTAGTGGCAAAAGCCTCTGGCCACTCTGAAAAGGTATCTGTTAATACCAGCAAATATCGATAACCCCCTTTCCTTGGTAATTCCAAGAAGTCAATTTGCCATTGTTGGCCAGGCCCATGGCCTTTTCCAGTTTGGCCAAGTTTTGGTTTAGGGGCATTCTTGGGGTTAGTCTGGAGGCAAAGATCACACTGCCAAGTCACTTGAGTGACAGTGGCGTATAAATTCCTGGCAACAATCCTTTCAATTAGGTAGTTATACAAGGTATCTATTCCCCAGTGTGTCTTTTGGTGTTCTTCCCTTACCAGTGACCATAATAAGTGAGAAGGGATGACTAGTTTCTTGTCTTCAGTGATTTCCCACCCCTCTTGGTTATCTGTTCCCTTTTGACTTTTGAGCAACTTTCTATCCTTTTTGTCATATACTGGCTTACCTTCAAAGGAAATCTGTCCGTCTGGAGCTAGAGCTCCCTCAACAATTACCTTCCCTTTTGCTGCTTCTTTTGCCTCTCTGTCCGCCAGCTCGTTTCCCTCCTCCAATTCTGAGCTCACCTTTTGGTGTGCCTTAATGTGCATAATTACCACCTTCTCAGGCAGTTGGACTGCTTCCAGTAGTTGGGTTATTTCCCTTGTGAGTTTAACAGTCCCCTTTCCTTCCAAATGGCTCCATGTGCATGCACAACCCCAAATGCATATCTTGAGTCTGTGTAGATGTTTATCTTTTTTCCTTTTGCTAATTCCAAGGCACCAGTTAGAGCAATTATCTCTGCCTTTTGCACAGAAGTTCCTGCTGGCAAAGGTCCAGATTCTATTACCTCTCTGCAGGTGGTAACTGCATACCCAGCATGCCTTTTTCCACTGATGACATAGCTGCCTCCATCAGTGAACCAGGTTTCCACACTCTCCAAAGGAGTGTCCTTCAGGTCAGGGCGGCTGGAGTAGGTGGCTTTGATAGTTTCCAGGCAGTTGTGGCGTATCAACTCTCCTTGGTTTACCACTATCTCTTTATCATCTTGCTCTACCATGNTCCAGATTCTATTACCTCTCTGCAGGTGGTAACTGCATACCCAGCATGCCTTTTTCCACTGATGACATAGCTGCCTCCATCAGTGAACCAGGTTTCCACACTCTCCAAAGGAGTGTCCTTCAGGTCAGGGCGGCTGGAGTAGGTGGCTTTGATAGTTTCCAGGCAGTTGTGGCGTATCAACTCTCCTTGGTTTACCACTATCTCTTTATCATCTTGCTCTACCATGATGGCTTGGTATTTCAGGAACCTTTGCAGGGAGACCCAGTGCCCGCCTTTCATTTCCAGCACTGCAGACACCATGTGGGACAAAAGCACAGTCATTTTATGGCCCAAGGTGAATTTGTGTGCCTCTTGGATATTTAGCACAAGTGCTGCAACTGCCCTGAGGCAGCCCAGCCATCCCTTGGTTGCAGCATCCAGTTGCTTACATAAATAAGCAACTGCCCTTCTATATGGGCCCAAGTCCTGTGCTAGTACTCCCAAGGCTTTTCATGGGAAAAGAGAAAGAATGGTTTACTCACGTCTGGAAGTCCCAGGGCTGGAGCTGACATGAGGGCCTTCTTTACTTGATTGAAGGCTTGCATGGCTGCCTTTGTCCACTGGAGGTCCCTGCTCCCATTCGTGATGAGTGCATACAGAGGTTTCACAAACAGTCCATAGTTATAGATCCATAACCTGCGCCACCCCATCGTTCCCAAAAAGGTTCGCAGTTCCTTCACTGTCTGGGGTTTTGGAGTTGGGCATATTGCTTCTTTGCGCTCCTTTCCCAAGGTCCTTTCCTGGCACTGACCTTGTAACCCAGGTAGATTACCTTTTGCTTTACCACCTGTGCCTTTTTCTTTGACATGCTGTACCCCTGGAGTCCTAGAAAATTTAAGAGGCTTACAGTCCAGGATGTGCATGCTTCTTCTGTCTGAGTGGCTATGAGGAGATCATCCATGTACTGCAACAGTCTCCCTTCCTCTGGTGAAGTTGGAGCTTCCCAGGACTCCAAGTCCTTTGCAAATTGTTCTCTGAATAAAGTAGGAGAATTTTTGAATCCTTGAAGAAGCACTTTCATGTGAACTGAGTTTTGCGCCCACTCTTAGGGCTTTCCCATTCAAATGTGAAAATTTTCCGGCTGGCTTCATGGAGAGGGAGGCAAAAGAAGGCATCCTTTAGATCTAAAACAGTAAACCAAGTTAGCTCTGGTGTTAAACGTGTTATTAAAGTATAGGGATTTGCCACCACGGGATAGAGATCCTCAGTTATCTTGTTGACAGCCCTCAGATCTTGTGCTATTCGGTATGATCCATCGGGCTTTCGAACAGGTAGAATGGGAGTATTAAATTCAGATTGGCATTCTTTCAGCAGTCCTAATTGCAAAAAGTTTTCTATTATTTGGTTAATTCCGTCCCTATCTTCCTTTTTCAAGGGGTACTCTTTAATTCTGACTGGTTGCTTTCCTTCCTTAAGTTTAATTAATATAGGAGGTGCATTTTTTGCTCTCCCTGGTACATTAGAGGCCCATATTCCTGCAAAAACTTGTTTTAGTATTTCCTCACTAATTTCTTCCTTGGTCTCAGTAGTTGTCAATATCAAACTCAGCACTTCCAGTTATTTGCAATCATCTACCTCCAGAGTTAGCTCCCCATTTTAAAATGAAATAGTTGCTTGTAATTTTTCTAATAAATCTCTCCCTAGGAGTGAATCAGGTGACTTTGGCATGTATAGGAACTTGTGAATGCCCCACTGTTTCCCATATTTGTACTTCAATGGTTTGCAAAAATATGCTGTTTCAGGTTGGGCAGTTGCCCCTTTTACTCTAACAAAATTATCTCCTACTGGTACTAATGCCTTATTTAAAACTGAATATGTTGTCGCCGTATCCACCGGGAGTTCCACCTCTTTCCCCTCCTTCCCCAGCTCCATTTTTATAATCAGTGGATCTGCTGGGGTAGACTCTCCTGGTCCCCCTCAGTCATCTCTTGCACTTGCAATCACCACCTTCCTTCCCCGGTTCCCATTTCTTTTTCATTCCAGGCATTCATTTTTCCAGTGCCCAGATTTCTTGCAAATCGCACACTGATCTCTGCCCAACCGGGGTGGTCTTTGTCCACGTTTTCCTTTTCCTTCCTCTCTTACAGCTACTACTACCTTTGTCATTCCTTGCTTATACCCTTCTTCTCGGTTGCGAAAAACCCTCCAAACCTCCTCCAATAAGGCTTCCAAGTTTCTCCCTTCCAGTGCCCAAAGCTTTTGAAGCTTTCTTCTGGTATCTCCTGTGGATTGTCCTAGGAATAAATTGACTAGCTGCTGTATCCCTACTTTTGACTCAGGATCCAGCGGTGTGTGATGGCGCATTGCATCTCTTTAAGTGATCTAAGAATTCAGATGGAGATTCAGAGGGACCTTGTTTAACTGCATACAGTGCTGATCAATTTACAGTTTTGGGAATGGCTCTTTCCATCCCCTTTGCTACCCATTCCTGATACCCCTCCAGTCTTTCCCTTGCTGCTGACACATTTGGGTTCCAATTAGGGTTCTGAAGTGGGAAATACTCTTTTATATCTTCTAGTGGGTGTGCGATTAGATGATGGTCTTTTGCAAAACTCTCAGCAGTTCTTAAAACCAATTGCCTTTCTGTTTTGGTCAGCGTATCTAATAATAATTGTATATCATTCCAATCAGGGTTGTGTTGTTTTATTATAAACCGGAAACACCTAGTGACACTTACTGGATCGCTCCAGTAATTTTTAGCAACTTTTCCCCATGCTTCTAGGTCAACTGTGGAGAAAGGTACTTTAACTAATAGCCTGTCAACATCCAGCCCCACTGCCTCTCGCAGGGGTAGCTGTAATACACACCCTCTTGTCCGAGATGAGATTGGGCTGTCAGGAGAGGGGGGCGTTGGGAATTAGTATCTCCTCTGAATCTGCATCCTCCTCCTGTTTCCTAGGAACTGCTGGAGGCTGGAGTAAGTCTGTTAAATCTTGTTCCTGATCAGTAGTTCTGGGGACTTTATCTAATTTAGTATATCTCTGGCCTATGCTGTAGGCTGAGCAGCATCTTTTGAGTTTCTCTCTATTAACTTTGTTTTCCTTCTCAAGTGTTAGTGCCAAAGGATCAGAGGGGGCCCTAATTCCACAATCCCTCTGTCATTCTGGGTGATTCTGAAGGGAAAAAAACATATCACAATATGAAATCTCGTCCCATTTCCCTTTGCGTCTCAGGAAAAGTATCAACTGTAACAGGGTGTCATAATCTAGTGTGCCAGTAGGGGGCCACCTTTCCCCATCATCCAGGTGGTACAAAGGCCACCAGTTTGAGCAGTATTTGATCAAGCTTCTTTTGTTTTCTGTGCCTCTAGTGCCCACAATATCTTTCCAATGTGCTAAGACACATCCCAGAGGGCTAGCCCTGGGTACTTCCTTGCTCTGTCCAGATCCCATTATCTCTTCCTTCGTGTCTTGTCTCATTTCCATCCAAACCTTTTTCACACTCTTGCACAGTCCTTTCCCAATTTTCTTCCCTCACACTCCAGATTTCTGGCACTAAATGTGACTTTCCACACAAAAACTGTAAGATCTCCGGCTTTCTATCCAATTAAACCAGGGGTCAAGTCCAAACCACCGGGAAGAGGGACTCTTTCCGCTCGTCTCACCAGGGATAAAACACACACCACCCGTGCATACACACACTGCACCTTTCTTTCTTTCCCTGACAGCAGACTGCTCTGCTTCTCTCTTTACCTTCCCCCTTTCCCCCCTGGTGGGCAAAAAAGGGAAAAGAGAAAAGGGAAAAGAACAACACCAACACAAACCCTGAAACTACACACAGTAAGAGGAAATAAACACTGAAAATCAAAGGCTAAAGGTATTAGGTGTTCGTAGTTCCTGTAGCCCGCCAGCGAATCACGCAGAGAGGGGACTGTTTAGACTCGAACACCGAGTGGTGTTGCGGAAAATACTATCCCCCATATTCCCCCCTCCATGGCTCTTTGGAGCAAAGATCAGCCGTTTCTTTGTTTGCATTCACACACTCACACGGTATTTCACAGCATACTTCAGTCACACCATTCTCTTCGCCTTTCACTAGCCGTCCCAGTCGCCCGGGGAATGCAAACACAGGTAGAGTTCCGCTCTCACTTTGTACTGAGAGTACGTCTCATTCACACCCCATGCACTCATCCGGACTCAACATGCACCCACAAAATAGCAGCCCTAAGACCGAGGTTCGCTCAAAATCACCCCCAGATTTGCTAATGGACCCCTTGGTCAGCAAAACCTCCGGTACCCTCCCACTGGCCGCGCAATCAGCCTAAGTGGACCTTCTCTCCCACCGGTCTCTCGGCCAGTTGGTGCTTGCAAGCCTAACCTACCCCAACAAAACTATGCGTAGAAAAGTCTTTCTGCATCTTACTTAGCAACCCTGACCATGCATGGTTTTTCTAGATTTGATAAAGATACATACCATTTTTATCCACGGTGCCAGCAGGTCTGTGTCTATGCCTGCGGTGAGTGAACGACCTGCAGAGTCCCCCCCCAGAAAATCCTGGAGGTGCCCTGGGGGAGTCCACTCCCTGTCTGCTCCTGGCAGCCGGACAGAGGGTCTCCTGACTTTAGCTCGCCAAATGTTTTGCAGAAAAAGACTCCCACAACTCAGAAAAATTGTAAAAGTAGGTATGTATTTAATCAGCGCTGAGACGCATGGGGGATACTGTTGCCGTATCCCGTGGTAGTACGAGGGAGAAGAAAGAGATCCAGCAGGCAGGAATGGTGCAGCAATAGTAGTTTATTTAATTATTTTACAACTCTCTTACACCTTTTTCTTCATGATCTCACTGATCAAAGGATCAGCCACCTTCTTAGGGGTCATTGGCTAACATCCTATTGTCAAAATATTTCTCTGTTGTACTATAAACAGTTCTTAGCAAGGTTACAGGTGTCCATGGTTTTTTTAAACCATGAGTTTACATGGTTTAAACTCAGAGGGTTGTCAGTAGAGTTTACAAACTCTACTGACAACCCTCGTGAGAGGCTTTTCTCTCCCACGGGACCAGAGAGAAGCAAGAAAAGTTCTTGCAAGAAGTGTTTCTGTATCCACAATTCCCCCT
>VYZQ01068006.1:71201-89232 GCA_013400655.1 Mystacornis crossleyi | reverse complement strand
TATATGCATGTCAATAAGCTTGTAGTTCAAAATAGTGATACTTGACAGTGTTGTGTAGCCCATGTCAACTTTGCATTGGAAGGCATTTCCCAGACTGTACAGCCTTTAGGAGAGAGACTGTCTCTTCACTATATGACACTGCAGAATGAGGTGGCCTCAGCTTTCAGTGGTCACCTGAAGGCCACTCCAGTGACATTTCATATAAAAACATAACAAAGAAAAAGCATCATTTTGCTCAGAAACTGCATGTCACATTGGCATGGCCCAATTTAGGGACCTTATAATCCTAAGGAGATCGGAGGATGGTCCTTTGTCCAGAACCTTTCCCCAAAGTATTGCCTGTGATACATGCTTTGCCCTCCTTCCCTGACACTCAAGTATTTCATCTTTCTGCATGTCCACTGAAGCAGGATCCATCTCCTGATGGTGTTTCTGGTGCAGCAGCAGCTTTCTCCTTCAAGAAGGAGAAGGTGCAGAGGGACAGAAGGAATAACTTCTACCATTTCTGGCTCAGTGACATTTCTCCCTGTAGCTGCCATGCTCCTTGCCTTTTGTCTTGGGGTTACTGTAATCAGCCATGTATGCATTTGCACCTCCAAAGTTCAGACTCACTTGAGATGGCAGAAGGAAGCAGAATTGAAGCATGTCTGGTTGTCATCCTGGTCTGCACATCATTCTAAACTCTCTTCTGCATGCTCCTTCTCTGTAAATCATCTAATTCTCTTCTTTTTCTTGTTTTTCTCTTCTGGTCTTTGAGTCTTTTCCTCCTTTGATGTGGAATACAGGCTAAGTGCCCCAGTCTGGGGTACAGCACCTATGAATCCTGCTATTCCTTCCCCATGGCACACAGGTCTCATCCTCCCTTCTACTGGGCTTTGTATGGACACAAGTGAAGAGAGAGTCTGAGTCCCAAAGATGTTACAGTCTCAGAGTTTGAAAGCTAAGAAGTGTTTGACCAGGGAGAAACAGGATGTATCCGCCCTTTCTCCATCAGGCTGCGGGAATTGGGTCTGGTTTTAGCTAAGAAAATGCTTCTCCTCTGCAGTAAATCCTGTATTTTCAGTGCCTTGCTAGGCTATGTTGACAGGCTGCTCCACTCCTTTTTTGGGGTCATTTTGTTGAAGTAAGGGAAGAGGTGTGATTCTCTCCAAGCTGGTTTTGAGGTGAGGCAGAAGGAACCCCAATTACTTGAGTGGTGTCACCCATCCCTGAAGGAGGAAGCTGATGCAAAACACTTGTCAGAGTATTCATTGTGTATCTGAGAGCCCAGATGGTGCCCACAGGGCTAGTGCCCACTACTGAGAGGGGTCTGTGCACGAAAGTCAGGCCCTGAGATGTCATCCCTGAATGGGATAAGGTGGTCTTGACAGGGGGAGCCCAGACCGCTCTGACTATTTGGACAGGAAGACAAGCTGCTCTCTGGTCACTGTCCCTTCCTTCCAACCCCTCCCACCAAAAAGCTCTCAGATGTAAGGATGGAGATGGCACCACTGCTTTTCACCAGATCTGGATGCATGCAGGAAAGAAATGCAAGGCACCAGCAAGCTGGAGAGGCATTTCTTGCTGTCTGGGAGCAAACCACTCATGCATTCCCTCGTAAACCCTTGTACAAAGCCTTGCTCCCTTCCTAATACCATGGCTTAAAAATGATCTCTCCCAGCCAAGCCCAAACTGACTAAAATTTGGCTAACATGCAGTTGTTTCCAACTGCCAGCCCTGCTCCTGTTGCTGCTTCTAACCCCCATGGCTATCCTTGCACATCTCACAGAGGTGACCTCTTGTGCATAATTAGCAAAGTGAAAACAAAACATTCATCAAAGCCTTTCCAACCAGGATTCTTGCTGAAACAGCCTTTTCCTCAGAAAATCTGCTACAAAATATGAGCATCAGTCTCTACAATGCTCTGCAGGTAGCAGCTGTATCCATTAATTACTCCAGATTTGTTAGCAGTTTGTCCTTCTGGGGAGGATTTTGCTGGGAGAGATCACTGCTAGCCCCCCATGCTCTTCTTGACAAGCAGGCCAGGTTTTTGTGGTGTTTGCATGAGCTGGGTTTTCTCTTGTTGGAATTCCATGATGACTTCGTGTTTTTCTTGATTGGGTTTTTCTCAACATCACATCCAACCTGAGTTGTGTAAACTCCCTGTTCGTGGCAAAGGGGTTGGACTAGAGGGAATTTATAATTCCTTCCGATCCAAACTATTCTGTGATTCTGTGAAATTCCACAGTTTTGGGGGGTGGGAATGTTGAAGGCTATTAGTGCTATGTGATGAAGCACACGTAAAGATTTTAGCAAAATTAGAAATAAACACAGCAACAAAAATATGCAAATAAACACTGCAAAACATGGCAGCAAGGCCAGTGCAGATGAGGATTTTGTGACTCCACACGTGGCTTGACCGCCTGCAAATAAGAGGAGGTTTGGAGGAAAAATGCATTAAAATCCTGCTGGAATCCTCCCTTTGGGAATTCTCTGGCCATCAGGTCATGTCACAGGTCACGTCACATGTTCACCTTGTTTTTAATTCAGACGGAGTTGCCTCCTGGTGCCAAACTTTTCCTCCAACCCTCCAGCATTACCTGCTGCCCCACAAAGGCTCCTTGAACATCAGACCTCAAAAGACACACAGCATCACTGTGGCTGATGTGTAATGAGCTCAGGTAATAGTGGCTGGCACATGAAAGGATCTAGGGACTTCCTTTGGAGATGGTTTATCAAGGTTTTCCTAGAGCAGGGAGAAGGGACTACTAAGGGAAACATATAAATTCTCATTTAGAAACACTTGCCCCAAAATAGAGATTAGGTTATTAATTTGACCAAGGGAGCTAAACCAAAAAAAAATACTCCAAATCATCCTGATTCATCCTAAATAATCACCTTATTTAGTCTAGTTAATCTTCTTTTCCAAAAGCAACTAGAATCTGTGATAGTACAGGCTGAGGAATCTCAGCAGCAGTTTCTGAACTGTTGCAGAGTCCCCCGGCAGCAAGCATTCCCCTGGATTATATTTTACCCTAAATGGGTCTCTGGTTCTTATTCCAGGGAGAAGGAGGAGCTCAGCTTGACACGAGGAACCATGACAGAGGGTTTGGCATGCCCATGCTGCAATCCATGGGGACAGGGAAGCCCAGGCTGCTCCTGAGGAGCATCCCTGGGCAGGTGCATTGCCCCAAGCTGTAATACAGGGAATTCTGATGGCCCGGAAAAGGCTGTTTGCTCTTACGGGCACATCTTCCTCATGGCTCTGCATAGGGAAGATGGGTTTTGCAGTCACACAGGGAGGTTCAAGCAGGAGAAATTAAATCATGGCACTTTTCCTGCCTGCACAGAGCCATATGGAGCAGGCTGCCAGAGCCCGGCCATTGCAAGTTCACAGGCTCTGCCCTTCCCCTCTCCTGCTACAACTTTCAGCCACCTCTGGCCCCACTCCCCGCTCCAGCCCCGGCCGTTGCAGGACGTTCCTGGGGACGTGGCCAGAGGGGAAAGGCACTGTTATCCTTTCATTTCCTGAGTGCACTCCGCTGCGGTTTTGCAGGGAGCAGAGACAAGGAAGCGCTCACCGACGCTCAGCAGCCAGTTCAAGCGCTCCCTGGAGCTGTTGATGAGGACTCTCAGCGTGTGCCAGCCCTTCTTTGTCCGCTGCATCAAGCCCAATGAGTACAAGAAGCCCATGGTAAGTCCTGCTTTTCTCTCGTTTCCTTTTTGTACAGACTGCCCATGGGGTCATTCTGTCCCAGAGCTACCGCCGAAACTCCTTTGGGCATCAGTGGAGTCAGGATAGACCCTGCGCGTTTAGAAAACCAACCCACAGCCTGTTGTGCAAGCAACAGAGTCACAAAAGAGTTGGCAAAATCAGGCACTTGCTGTGCACTCCAACAGCTCCCCAAAACTTCTTGCTGAGAGTAGTTCCTGACTCTGCCTTTCTTCCCAAGGACGATCTCAAGGAATTCACCCTGCAGCCCTTTATCCTATAGGAAATGCCTCTCTGTTTCCATAGGGGGTAGTCTCCTTCCTGCCAGAGACTTCAGCTGAGCCGTGGGTTTAGTTCTGTGGCAGAGTTTAGTGCTTTCTAAAAATCATCTTCCCGTAGGTGTTTTCCTGAAAATCTTTGCTCCCAGTGGATCCCCTTTATTTTAAATCCTGTTTGATCCTTTCTGCTGCCTTTTTATTTTCTTCACCAATTACAAAAGCATGGTTCTAAAACCAGAGGAAAAAGGAGGCAAAATAGCACAAGAGGAAATGTGAGAGGAGCTATCTTGCTCCAATTCACAGTGATTTGCTTCAAAAGCAGTGAACACTATGGGAGCTAACTTTTAGGAGCAAATGAAAAGGGAGGACAGGACTGTAAATCCCCTGATGACAAACTGCTCATGGAGGGGACTCGGAGTTTGCAGCAGAAGGCAGGTGATAAGGTGGGTGCTGTACGCCCTGGTCCCACTCCCTGCACCTTGCAGGATCAGGCCCTGATGCTGTGAGCAAACTGTTACCTGCTCACCAGACTTAATAGTGATACTGCTTGGAGAGGAAGAGCTTTATTTAATAAAGTTAATCTAACCAGAGCTGGGGCTTTATCTGAAGTCAGTGTCGGTTAGCAAAGCTCAGCTGAGTGGAAAAAAGCAGAAAATACTGAATTTCAGAACTGTTACGTACAAGCAGTGTTTGTTTGAAACTTGTTTTAGCTGTTCAGTGAACCTAATATGATGCAGAGCAAAAGGTTTGGTGGCTCTCAGATCATTCTACTGTGCTCTTATTCTGGTTTTGGTGAGAGTAAAAAGGCATCTATTAGCCTGTTAATGGAATATTTTGGGTAAATATTTAACAGTATGTCTGATCTGTGATTATCATCTGAGCAGAGATCAGAACAAGACCTTCTTTTTGAACATAGGTGATGTTGAAAAATAAGTGTACATCCTGAACTGATGTCAGCAAATTATTCCAAATGCCCTGACTCTGAGCTGGTTTTGCACCTGGATGTCTGGAATTCAGTCTGGTATTTTGTGTCCTGCATAGAAAGTCTGTATTTCATCAGCTCTTGCAAGTGCTAAGCCAGAAGTCTCTGTTCAACTTATTTGTCTACAAAACTTTCAGTGGGACATTAAAACAGCTCCAAGTTTGAAAGAATTAGACAAAGAGAAATTAATCTCCCCATTAAAGAAATGAGTGGGTGAGCTAACACTGAATCAGAGACTGCAGTGTGATATGAAATGTGATTTCTTGCTAAATTTAATTTCGGCCTTGGCTTAATAATCCAAAGGAAAAGAAATCCCAGATAAAGGCACACAGAGCTGTTCAGGGTGACTGCAAAAGAGAACATTGTCTGAGAGATCATTTTCTGTCCCTGCCTTTGAAGGAAAACATACTGATAGTGATAGGAAATGGGATAGCGGAAGTGAAAGGTCAGTGGAAAGTCCTGACTGTTTGTTACTTTATGTTATTCTAAAACTTTTACTTCCTTCTAAATGTTCTTTAGAGAGGAAAAAACCAGTTTGTATTGGGATGCTGGCTGGAGTTCTCTGGGTCTGTACATCATCCCATGCTGTTGCTTCTGAGTATTGTTCTGGTTAGTCCCAGAAAAAGGCGTGGGATGAGTTAGATAACAACCCATACAAAGAAAATCAAAACTGTCTCCAGCAGTCTGTGCCTTATTGGGCCCTTGTGCCAGGAGCGCGTAGTTACCCATAAGTACAATGAACTAGCCCTGAAAGATTTGCAGTCAAACCCCTGTGTCCTGTAACCTCCCCAGCTGTTTGATCGGGAGCTGTGTGTCCGTCAGCTGAGGTACTCAGGGATGATGGAGACCATCCGCATCCGCCGGGCTGGATACCCCATCCGCTACACCTTCGTGGAGTTCGTGGACCGCTACCGGGTGCTCATGCCTGGGGTGAAGCCAGCGTACAAGCAGGTGAGAATCCTCTTTCACGGGTAATGAAGGCTCTCTGCTGGGGAATCTCCAGAGATATTTATGGAGTGTGTATCCTCTCCAAAAACAATTACGCAACATTTGATCCCCAGGTGTCACAGTGGTGCTCTGGGCTTTCCAAGTGAAGTAAAAATGGTTACACGGCTGGCAGGGACAGGTAGCCATATTCAGCCAGTCCCTCTCACTCCTCTTAAACAAGGTGACAGTAAAGCCCTTAAAACATCATTAGCAGAAAACTGCAGGATTTGGGACGAGAAAAGGGAGGAACGATGGGTGAGTCTGGTCCTGGTGAATCCCAACCCCTTTTCTATCAGGGTGACCTGCGTGGGACATGCCAGCGCATTGCCGAAGCAGTGCTGGGGAAGGATGATGACTGGCAGATTGGCAAGACAAAGATATTTCTAAAGGTGGGTGGCTCTCCACATTCCTCCTGCCATCTTGGATCCTTGCCTCTGGAGGCGTGTCCTGCCATTTCCTTTCCATCACAGGACATGACCCTTTTCCATGGTCTCTGGGCTGCATGTCAGTGGGTAGAACCTGGGTTAAGGCAGAACATCTGGGGCCAATTTAGGAGCAGCAGGCAGGAGGAAGTCCTGACACTGTGCCGGCACGGATGTATTCACAAATCCATACCAACGCAAAAGTGGTCGCATCCAGTGCACAGCCTTTTCCCTCCTGGGTTGAGTCATTCAACTTTCTCTCCTGCCTTCACCCAAGAGGCACAGCAGCAGGAGGGATGCCCATGAAGAGCCAGGCAGAGAGAGGGACATGAGCACAATAGGCTGATTTTGCTTTCTGCACGTCCTTGTGCAACCCAAGATGTGCGTACAGTCTCCTTTTCTGCATCAGTCCAGCTGACCCAGAGCAGTTCGACACTGCTCTGGCCCTGCAGCCCCATACACACTCATCTTTCCTTACAAACCCGTTCCTGTGCTGTTCTGGGGAGATGAGGCTTCTCTTGAGCAAAAATCTCAACGATAAACCCTGACTGCTTACACCTAAATTCACCCCCAAATCCCACTGCCAGCACAAACAACCCCATCTCTTCCCTAGAACTTGTTACCACTAGTTGCTCTTTCCAGAGCCTGTTATCAAGATATTGCAGCTGTCAGGACAGGAAACAGAGAAATTGGGAGGCCCCAAGGGGCCACGAGAGGTTGAGCAAAGCAGGAAATGTGTGGAACTGCCTCTGCTGCACCCAGTGGGGCATGGCTCAGCTTGCCATGACTGGGAAAGAAAGCTGAATCACACACAACATGGGAGGAATCAGAATAAAGCTTGGCTTGGTGCATCTGAAAGCCTCAGGGCAAAGGAAATTCAGTATTTCAAGGAGCTGGTTTTTTTCCTGGGGGTACGGAGGCATTGCAGTCTTGGCTAGAAGAAGTGATGGGACCTAGGCAGCCTGGAGTTTGTTAACAAACCTCTCCAGTGCTCCTAGGAACTGCTCCCATGGCTGAGAGCACTAGGAGGGAGCTCTGCAGGGAAGGGCAGTGTAATTCCGTTGTTTTCAGACTGTGAAGTATTGCATTTGCAGCTTCTGGATGACCTGGTTCATTTGGGAATAAAGACTGTAGATCACTAGGGTTTACGTTAGGGTTTCCTAACATATAGGTGGGGTAACACTTGGGATGTAAAATGACCCAAGAGTTTTTTTTGAACAACTGTCCTGGAGAAGGGTCTTGTACCACCCTCTCCTGCCACATGTCAAGCAGAGAGAGAGCTTGAGACATTGGTGCTGTATTGCTTCCTCCCACAGGACCACCATGACATGCTGCTGGAGATTGAGAGAGACAAGGCCATCACGGACAAAGTCATCCTCATCCAGAAGGTGGTTCGTGGGTATAAAGACAGGTAGGTATGAACCCCACTGCCAAATGGGAGGTGGCCTATGTGGGATGCTTCATCCAGCAAGTGGCTCCTGGAGGCTGCATCACTCTTTTTGTGCCCAGATGACCAGAGGGGACCCTGATATGTTGGCACTCCGGTGCAGCAAGTACTGGAGGAAAACAGTGGAGGAAACAAGAGGATAACTGTGTTATCTGCCTCAAACCTGGACAGAATAGGACCTTCTGTCCCTGTTCAGTGCCATCTTCAGGGGATGTGGTGTTTGCTATGACAGTGCAACAGTGGGACTCTGAGCCTGCTGAGGGCAACACTAAGATTCCAGTCTGTGGAGATCCCCGCAAGACTGCAGAGGGAATGCTGGGTCACCTACTGTGACTAAAGTTGCTCTCCCCAAGGCCCAAGGAGTTCAGAACTCTTCCCTTTGCAACCAAGTTTCCAGACATGGGAAGAGGACAGGTAGCTCATGGCACCATTGCGGATGAAGAAGGGGAGCCACAGCCAAGGACAAGCTTCACCTATGGAGGAGGGACAGTTCTTGGGGTTTCATGGTCTTTGATTGTCCAATTGTCTCCATGTTGTCTGCAGGTACAATCAGGTCAGGCTGAGAAGGACTGTAGGAGCAGATAGGGATAGCAGGGTGGTGGTGGTGAGGTTTGCTCTTGATCATTTGGGTGGGATTCAATCCATTTTCAGGTGCTAGAATGAAATGGGAAGGACACATAGGGAAGAGATTTCAGATGTGAGAAGAGGGTGCAGGGCTGGGGGAAGGAGGGAACCATTCCTAGCATCTCCTGCTCTTCCCATTCCCATAACCTGGCATAATCTGCCTGCAAAGACCTCTCAGAGAGAGTCCCTACAGATGTTTTTTGAAAGCAAGGAGAGCTGGGGAAGGAGACATTTTCAGGCCAAAAATGCAGTGTTTATTCCACCTGGACACTCAGGTTCAAATCTCCAAGAAATGAGGCCCGGGAGATGATGATAACTTGTGGCCAAACCACAGAGGCAAATGATTGAAATGCCTTTGCAGGTCCAATTTCCTGAAAGTGAGAAATTCAGTCCTGATGATTCAGAGATACTGGCGCGGACATAACTGCAGGAAAAACTACGGTGCTGTAAGTACAGGGATGCTTCCTCACACCTCTGCCTCCCTGCCTCTTTCACCTGAGACATACGTAAGGGTTTCCTGGTTCAAAATGTCCCATTGAATCTAAGAAGTGGTGAGGTTGGCTTTTATCAGTTGGAGTAATGAAAGGAAGTTTGCTCTTTTGCTTTGTCTTCTCATTGAAGAGACCACCTCGTAGCTGTTCTTTTGCCTGTGACTTGCATGTTCATTGCACCAACTGATCATTTCGGGGTTTGTAAGTCTTCCCCTTGTTTCCAGATGGCTGGAAACTCAAGAGCAGCTTCCTCTGAAAAAAGACACCATCTCCATGTGGGACCATATTTGAGCTTCTCACCAACCGAGTCCATAGTCCTCTTCTCTCCCTTTTCCAGCTGTTTCTGAACCCAACAGCAGGGTCTTTTGGGAAGTATATTGAGGTCTAAAGTATCTCAGTATAATCCTCCAAGCCTGCAACTTGATAGAATTAGCCACTTTCCAGGCTGGCTAGGATGCTGCCTCCTGCCATCAAACAGCATCTTGACTGTCAGACAGGTGGTTTGCAGATGCTGGACCTGCATAGGAACAACCCTCATGGCTTGTGGTTACCTTGGTGTGACCAACCCGACATCCTGAGGCCTCTCAGAGTCTCAGTGGGGAAGAAACTGTGATTGTCCTTCCTGGGCTTTGAAACAGTGCAGCAACCAGAGGGCTTCATTTCTCCACACTTTTGGAGAACCTCCCTCCAGAAGGTTTGCTGTCATGGGGCTGATTTCAGTGGCCATTATTTACAGCCGTGCAAGCAGGAGATTAGCAATGGAAATCTGCTTACGGTGGATGAGCCCCTGGCTGGTGGGGTGGTTTCATCCTGCTCCCTCTTGCAGATGCGGATTGGCTTCCTGAGGCTGCAGGCCCTGTACCGATCCCGCAAGCTTCACAAGCAGTACCATATGGCTCGCCGGAGGATCATTGAGTTCCAGGCACGATGCCGGGGCTACCTGGTCCGTAGGGCTTTCCGCCACCGCCTCTGGGCTGTCCTCACCGTCCAGGCCTACGCCCGCGGCATGATTGCCCGAAGGCTCTATAAGCGCCTCCGAGGGGAAGTAAGTACCATGGAGGAGAAACGGAGATGAGGAGAGGGGAGAAAAACATGCTTCTGCATCATGTGCTCCTGGTATCCATTTTTAAAGGAAAAAGAAAATCCAAAAATAATTAGATGCCTATTCAGAAAGGCTCTTCTATTTATTCCCACAGTATAATCGACGCCTGGAAGCAGAGAAGCTTCGGCTGGCAGAAGAGGAACGACTTCGAAAGGAGATGAGTGCCAAGAAAGCCAAAGAGGAAGCAGAAAAGAAACACCAAGTACATGGGGACTGATGTCTTTCTGGGGTTCTGTCTGTTCTCCAGGAAATAGTTTTGCTCCTTTGAGGGGCAATGACAAAAATATATAAGGGATTTCTGCCCTGCTTGAGTGGTTGGTATTAATTCTCTAAAGTACTCTGTGCTCTATTAGTTTGAAGCTGCTCCAGAATTTCTGATTTGCTGCACAGGAATGTCAGAGATTATAGTTATTATTCACTTGCTTTTGCTATTGTATAAAGTGGGAACTGGGACACTCTGTGTGTGTGTGTGGACATGCAGGGCTGTTGTATAAAAGAAAAAATTGAGGTCAGTGGGAGTTTCTGTGCATGGACCAACACCCCTAAACAGGCACTAAGGAATGAGGAAAATGCATGGCTTTGTCCTTCTACAGTTGGGAAACTGAGACATGGACTGTCACTGGTTTGCTCCAAGTTATGATACGGGTATAGTGCCCTAAGCACCAGGCAGCCTGTCTTCCTAAAGCCAGGCCCTTTGGAATTTACTGCCAGCTCTTTGGAAGGAGCAGTTCAGTCACTGCACTTGTCCTTTTGTAGGTACGCCTGGCCCAGCTGGCACGGGAAGATGCAGAGAGAGAAGTAAAGGAGAAAGAGGAAGCACGTCGGAAGAAAGAGCTCTTAGAAAAAATGGAGAGAGCTCGCAACGAGCCAGTGAACGACTCAGAAATGGTGGACAAAATGTTTGGATTCCTGGGGACAACCTCCTCCCTACCTGGCCAGGAAGGCCAGGCACCAAATGGCTTTGAGGTACTGGAGATGTACAGGAGCCTGGCTACCTCATGAAAGGCATTAGCAAAACATTAATAGGTCAGGGAAGAGTACAGCAATAAAAAAGTATGTCTCTGAAGGCTTCCTTCAAGGCCAGGCCCTCCTGTGTGGCCCCAGAGTGTTTCTGTGCTGTGGCTGGAGATGGGCAAGCAGACTGGCAGCTTTCCCTGGGATTACCAAATGGAGGAGAGCAGTATCATTATAAGGTCATCAAGGACCTGCGGCCTTTGAGATCTTTCCTTTTCAGTTCATCACAGCTCACGGCATTTAGCTCTTAGACACCCTTTCCCCATGCTAGGAGTGGAGCCATGCTTGTTACTTCTTCTACTGCCCTGGGGACATTCCTGGGCACAGGCATGTCCTTTGGAGCTTGGGCTTTGCATGGGCTCCAGAGCTATATTCCATGTTTTCCCTCCATCTGACTTTTCCTTTTGGGATGGAAATCAGACTGACAGAAAATTCAGGCCCAAAGGAAAATGGTATTTCAATATCCAGAGCCATGCTGAGTGTCTGACGTGTCCTTCCACAACAGGATCTTGAGCAAGTCCAGAAGGAGCTGGAAGAAGAGGACCTGGATGCAGCATTGCCTCTCCCTGAGGAGGAGGAGGAAGACCTCTCAGAGTATAAATTTGCCAAGTTTGCTGCCACATATTTCCAGGGCACAACGACACACACGTACATCCGCCGGCCTCTCAAGCAGCCTCTCCTGTACCATGAAGATGAAGGAGACCAGTTGGTGAGGCAGGGGCTGAAAATCCTTGAGCAGGGCTGGATGGGTTGGAGCAAGCCTGGGTAACCCTGCAGCCAAAGGGTACCAGCAGTTTCCATTTAGGATACACTCACCTGCTGCACGTGTGTCCATGGCCACTGTCCCACCAGCATGCTCTGAGTGCTGGTAAGACAGTGAATATTAGAGGGATGGAGCATTAGAGAGGAGGGTCCATCTCTCTACCTTGGTATTTGTGTTAAGACAATGAGGTGCCGTGGGCTCAGGGCGTGGGCAATGGAAATTGCTGTTTGAATACCACTTGTAAAGCTTCTAGGGAGCTGGAAGAGTTGCTTTTTACCTTGTCATACACGCCAGTGCAGAGCTATAAGAGAAGAATACTTGTCCCATAGCCAGCAGTACCAGAGCAGAAATGAATTGAATCTGCATGGCTGTAATGCACATTACATTATCCATGAACTTGCCTTCACTGTGGTTCTCCTTCCCCTCTGTAGTGGGTTAGGAGCTGCCAGTCTCTGCCCTTTGATAAGGCTGGCATCTCCTATCAAGAAGTAAACCCCTGGCAGGGTTCACAAACACATTCATGGTGGCATGAACACAGAGCCTGAATGTGTGGTCCCAGCCAGCAGCCTACCCAGCGTGTTCAGAAGGGAAAACTTCATGTTTTCCTGTGTGCAGCGAAGTGTTTTATCTCCTGCAGATGTACAGAGAGACCACGGTGGGGTTCCTGATGGATTCAGCGTGGCTTGCCCACCCCCTCTGCTGCCCTTGTGTGAGCTAATGGAGTGTAACTTTCCTTTCAAATAGGCAGCACTTGCTGTATGGATCACTATCCTGCGTTTCATGGGAGACCTCCCTGAGCCAAAATACCACACAGCCATGAGTGATGGTGGTGAGAAGATACCAGTAATGACAAAAATCTATGAGACTCTTGGAAAGAAGACCTATAAGAAAGAATTGCAGGCTCTGCAGGGAGAAGGAGAGGTAACTGCTGCAGCTGTAAAAGAGATGTTGTTATTATTAGGTGTTGGATATTGGAATGTGTTGGAAAGAAACAACTTGTGGGGTTTGTGGCAGGCAATCACTTTGTTGATTTTATTTGCGCTTATGCTACAAAGGGAGAATTGCCTGTATGTCAGGTGCTGATCCTGTCTGTCCCTCCTCAGGAGAACTGAATGTCTGCCAGCCGAATGTTCCCCAGTAAAGGAAGTGCCCTGGTATCTCTCACGGGACTTTGAGCTCTCTCCTTCACCCCACAGGGCTAAAATACAAGGGAGGAATGCAATGTCCTGTGTTTCTTATTTGGGAATTTCCTTTTGATCTGTCCTGAGTCAGACTAAATTAAAAATCTGCCCTTAATCTTGGAGCAGGAAGTAATTAGTTACCAGGAGATTAAACTGTGGAAATAAAAATTTTTTAAAAAATAAATCCCTCTTGCATCCTGAGTACCTTCTGGATATCAGTGGAGGACTTCATCTTAGTATCCTTCCCAGACAGAACATTGTTCTGGATAAATCCATCTCCACAGTGCTGATACATTTTCATCCTTGGCAATTGGTTTATTCAATAGGACAATATATTCTCTGCTATTGGCATCTACTGGATGTCACTGTTTAATTTTCAAGAAGTTTTCTTGACAAATCTCTGCAGCATTTGCAGAGATAAATTAACAAATCTCCTCGGTTTTAGAAATTATACCATTCAGTACTTCCAGTGAATAACCTGAGGAGAGTAGCCTCAGGATCATAATTCTGTAAAAATACACACCAAGAATCACCTTTCATTCCTTCTACCCACAATTGCTTGCTCCTTTATTACAAAAAGGCATATTTTGTCCAATTGAGATGTCGGGTAGTACAGAAGAGAAGGAAAATTTAAGCTGTCTTTTTTCTCTGTGGTTACATCATTTCTTCACAGTACAAAAGATGCCTGAGTGAGATGATATGCAAATCCAGGTTTACAGAACCAACTCATATTTATAATGGATATAAACCATCACAGCCACAGGACTCAAAGTGTCTACTGGGTGTGAACTCATGGTCTCTTCAAAGCTGTTTAAATGGGGAGAGGTTAACTGGGTCCAACAGTTTGCTATAAAAGTAGAAAGCCAGCAAGTAATTTGATGATGTACAGTCAGTTCCTGGAGCTGCCCCACATTGGAGGTGTTCTTGTGGGAAACCTGATAGAGCACAGGGCTGGTTAAAAGTTCTGAAATTGCAGTGGGTAACTCTTCACAAATCCCTGGCTAGATGGCTTCCAGCTAAAAACCTGCTGTGCAAATGGCTTGTCTCAGAGAGTGGTCTTGCTCTTCTCATTTCCACTGTCACACAGCAGAGCGGGCTGGACCTGGGTTAAGCAGGAATTAGCCATGTATTCAAAGTTTTTTCATATGATCCCAATATATAATTTTGATCTGAGGGAAACTTATTGATTAGAGAGTATCTACAAAATTCAGAGCCAGACCTGGGTTATCAAGGGTCACAGGAATATGAGTCCAGACTTCTGGTTCCCACCAGCCTCTGAAACATCTCACTGTCTGCTTAGGATTAATGGTCTTTTGCAGGAGCCCAGGGGAGGCAGGGAGAGCACTTGTTCAGCACTTGCGTCTCACCACTTTGCATCCACCCCTCTTGCTTTGCAGAGTACTCACATTGATGGGCACAAGAAGAACAGTGTGCGGCACAAACTCGTCTCCTTAACACTCAAGAAGAAATCCAAACTGACGGAGGAGGTGAGGGGAGACGCTTGGCCGCCTGGCAGCACAAGTGCCGTTGGATTGTCTGCAGCCCTCTCTGACTCTCTTCTGCTTTTCCCTAGACAACATAGAACCAGCCCTCCTCTGGGTTTGGCGCTACCTGTCTCTCTGCCTGAAAGATTTAAGGAGTGTTTAAGGGGAAAGGTTGGCTTCCCGTGTCTCCTTGAGTCATTCTGCACCTCGCGCCGGCCTCCCCTCGGCTCCTGTTCTCCATCCATCCAGCACCTTCCCTCCCCTCTTTCACAGCCCTCCATCCAGCTGCTGATACCTCTCACCACTCTGATGGTCTGAATGTTATCCCTGCTTTTAGTTTCCTGCCCTCTATCATGGCATAGATAGCAGAGGTGATGTCTCGAATGGCACTCACCCATCCTCTGTTCCATTCCAGTGCCAGGGACAAAACTCCCCATGGGAGCAGTTACCCCAAGCTGAGAGGTTTTGAAAAATCCCATCTCAAAAGAGTGAGGAATGATAAAGCTTTCAGGTGGAGGTGATGGAAACAATTCACAGACTGCCCGTTTCTAGAGCAGGCACCATCTCACCTGGCTATAGCTGCCTGAGAGCATGAAGATTGCTCTGTGAGATATTCCCTTAAGGCTCAGTGGGGAGAAACAGGACCCAATCCAGCTCACCCTACTTGGCTCTGAACATGCTCTGGAAATGTTCATCTCCCTCAATGGAGATGGGGTTGACTAGCTGAGACAGTGAGCTGGTAGGCAGATGAATGCCATCCTTGTTTTCCCAAACAGCACCATGCTTATGCATTTTCAGCTGCATCATTAGCATGGGGAATGGGTCCGCTCTGCCAGTTAAAACACTGATGATTATTTTAATATGATCAAGTTAAAGGGACAGGACCTCATTGGCAATAAGATGGATTTATTCCAAAGACCCTTGGTGGCCCTCTCCCAGCAGCAGGACCAGCTCAGAGCTGGGATGCAAGGGTTCCATTGTAGAAACCCTGGGAAAAGACCAAGCAGGTGGAAGTGTGACTAGACAGGGCCATTTCTAATTTCACCCATACATGATTGAAGCCAACACAGTCAAACCCTCCCATTGCTGTTAAAATCCTAGATTGGAGAACTTCTGAGAGCCCTCCTGGCTGGTGGTGGAGGCCTCCTGGGGGAGCACCACACACTTGGGATGGGGGTGGGAGGGGACACAGTAACTGGCTGTCCTGAAAGAGACCGATATGTCTGGTTGGCAGGTGACAAAGAGACTTCACGATGGTGAGTCCACGCTGCAGGGTAATAGCATGCTTGAAGACCGACCCACTTCTAACCTGGAGAAGCTCCATTTCATTATTGGTAATGGCATCCTCCGGCCAGCCTTAAGGTTAGAAATCAAGACAAAGGCATGAACATGCCATTCTTTTCATTCCTTCTTCCTTGAGCTTTTCTTGAGCTATTCAAACAAGTTTGATACTGTCTGCAGCTTTACAAAGCTCTCGTTTTATCATTTTTGTGGTTCTCTTTTATAGTGCAGGCTGGGCTGGATCATGTTCCTTACCATCCATATCAGGCCCAGTGAAAAGACCATGCAAAGGGATTCAAACATTTCTGAAAGTCCTAATGACACTGGATTGGTTTTATTAATGCTCTCTCTTGTTCCTCTCAACTCCGTTTGACCATTGTATCTCTTTTGTTTGTGGGAATATTTTTAATGGTCTGCTAATGAAAAACTCAAACTCATTCCAGCTGCTAAATGAAGCATTCAAAAATTGTAAAGTGTCAAATGAAGGCCACTTGCACATCTCTGGTTTAGCCAATTTATGTGTTTATGTTTATTAATAGAAATGATTAATGTTAAATAATTCCTCTGAAGGCCACTTGCACATCTCTGGTTTAGCCAATTTATGTGTTTATGTTTATTAATAGAAATGATTAATGTTAAATAATTCCTCTGAAGGCCACTTGCACATCTCTGGTTTAGCCAATTTATGTGTTTATGTTTATTAATAGAAATGATTAATGTTAAATAATTCCTCTGATTTTTTCTGTTTAACTTTTAATTATTTTTTTATTCCTGTTGTAGGGATGAAATCTACTGTCAAATCTGCAAGCAGCTGACCCAGAACCCATCCAAAAGCAGCCATGCTAGGGGTTGGATCTTGATGTCCCTCTGCGTGGGATGTTTTGCTCCTTCTGAGAAATTTGTGAAGGTAAATTGTAGATGACATTTGTCTCATGAATTATCTGCCAATACATTTTCTTTTCCACTCATGGGATCAGCTTTTCTCTTGGGTTTCACAGTAGAGGGAATCCCAGCCTTTGCCGCAAAGTTCCTGAGGAAAGCATGCATGATCCCAAGTTCAGTGTTTAATGTGAATTAGATGAGTCACTCCTGAAAAGTGGCTCTCCCTTTCCTGTGACTCTAAAGGTAATGTGGACAACCAAATTAGATGGTGTCTCCTGCACTGTAGATGTGTGAAGATGTGATTAAGTGACTTCTGGCAGGAAATTTGTTTGTGGGAGGCTGCAAGTGGAATTTGCACAACCAGAATAGCCCACATTTCTCTCCCATTACTTGTATGCAAAGGTCTGTGCATTCAGCATCTACTGGCTTTGACAGTATGACCTCAGGCATCTACTCTGCCAGAACTGGCATGGAATAGAACACAGCCAATTATGAATATAAATTTATACTATAAAGAGATGCACATATAAAGGGAAGGATTTAATTTACGTGGAAGTACATTTGTAAAGGTGCTCTCTGAGTGATGCTTCGTTCCCCACCACGTGGCATGTTGAAAACATCCAATTCCAAACAGCCGCATGAGATGACGTGTAGCCCATCTTCAGCGGCACTGTGGATCAGCAGGATTGAAGTCAGTGGGAGATGCTGACAGTGGCTGACACTTGAAAATCAGGTTGTTCTTAAGGATTTTCTTTTCCTCTTTTCTGGGCAAAGTTCTGTTGCCCAGATTTGAACATTCTGCTTTCCAAATGAGTTATAGAGTCATAGAATTGCTTGGGTTGGAAAGGATATCTAAGATTAGTCCAACCACTACCAAGCCCACTGCTAAAGCTTATCCACAGGTACCGTTAAAGCATGTCCACAGGTGCCACATCTGCATGTTTTTTGATCACTTCCAGGGATGGTGATTCCACCCCTTTCCTGGACAATTTGTTTCTGTGCTTGACTGGAAATAAAGATGTTCCATTAATTTCCATAGATATCAGATTAGGTTCTGGGTCTTCAGCACTGAAAAAGCTGAAGCCAAGGACAGAAATGCCTCCTTCATCCCCAGGCCTTGTCAGTGTGAAATCTAATAAAGAAGATAAATCACTGGCAAAGTCGCAGAAAATTAAATAATGTGTGGAAATGAGATCTGAGAAGTATGGCACAGGAAGTTGTGTTGGTTTAAATCTTTAATAACAGAAGATTACTTTAGGATAATGAAGCACTTACCAGAAATAATTTGTGAGTAGTTCTGGAGACTCAGATGTAGAATGACAGAATCACAGAGGCATAGAATGGTTTGTGTTGAAAAGGATCTTTAAGTCATCTAGTTCAACCCTGCTGCTGGGGGGGGGAG
>VYZQ01068006.1:42241-66661 GCA_013400655.1 Mystacornis crossleyi | reverse complement strand
GGTCTGATGGTGCCAAATCAGAGGGGCAGAATCCTCCCCCTCGCCCTGCTGCCCACGCTGCTGATGATACAGCCAGGACTGGTTGGCTTCGGGGCTGTGAGTGCACGTTGATGGGTCACATTGAGCTTCTTGTCCATGGGCACCCTCAAGTCCTTCTCCCCAGGATTAGTCTCGATCTGTTCTCTGCCCAGCCTGTGTTTGTGCTCGGGATTGCCCCAGCCCAGGTGCAGGAAATTGGGTTGAACTTCGTGTGGTTCACACAGGCCCAACTCTTAACCATGTCNAAAGAGATGCACATATAAAGGGAAGGATTTAATTTACGTGGAAGTACATTTGTAAAGGTGCTCTCTGAGTGATGCTTCGTTCCCCACCACGTGGCATGTTGAAAACATCCAATTCCAAACAGCCGCATGAGATGACGTGTAGCCCATCTTCAGCGGCACTGTGGATCAGCAGGATTGAAGTCAGTGGGAGATGCTGACAGTGGCTGACACTTGAAAATCAGGTTGTTCTTAAGGATTTTCTTTTCCTCTTTTCTGGGCAAAGTTCTGTTGCCCAGATTTGAACATTCTGCTTTCCAAATGAGTTATAGAGTCATAGAATTGCTTGGGTTGGAAAGGATATCTAAGATTAGTCCAACCACTACCAAGCCCACTGCTAAAGCTTATCCACAGGTACCGTTAAAGCATGTCCACAGGTGCCACATCTGCATGTTTTTTGATCACTTCCAGGGATGGTGATTCCACCCCTTTCCTGGACAATTTGTTTCTGTGCTTGACTGGAAATAAAGATGTTCCATTAATTTCCATAGATATCAGATTAGGTTCTGGGTCTTCAGCACTGAAAAAGCTGAAGCCAAGGACAGAAATGCCTCCTTCATCCCCAGGCCTTGTCAGTGTGAAATCTAATAAAGAAGATAAATCACTGGCAAAGTCGCAGAAAATTAAATTATGTGTGGAAATGAGATCTGAGAAGTATGGCACAGGAAGTTGTGTTGGTTTAAATCTTTAATAACAGAAGATTACTTTAGGATAATGAAGCACTTACCAGAAATAATTTGTGAGTAGTTCTGGAGACTCAGATGTAGAATGACAGAATCACAGAGGCATAGAATGGTTTGTGTTGAAAGGGATCTTTAAGTCATCTAGTTCAACCCTGCTGCTGGGGGGCGGGGGGGGAGTTTCTCCGACTAGACCAGATTGCTCAGTCACATTCGACCTGATTTTGAATGTTTCCAGGGATGAGGCAGACACAGTTTTTCTGGGAAACCTGTTCCAAAGCACTACCACCTCCACAGGAACGAATTTCTTCCTTATGCCCAATCTAAACCCGCCTTCTTTCAGTTTAAAGCAACTTCCCCTTGTCCTGTCATTCCATGACAGGAATTCTTTATCCGAAGTCCCTCTCCAGGTCTCTTGTAGCCCCTCTAGGTTCTGGAAGGTGCTCTAAAATCTCCCTGGAATCTTCTCTTCTCTAGGCTGAACAACCCAACTCTCTCAACCCCTATAGCAGAGGTTCTCCAGCCCTCTGAGCATCTTAGTGGCCTCCTCTGGACTTGCTGCAGCAGGTCTGTGTCTTTCTTGTGTTGGGGGCCCCAGAGCTGGATGCAACACTCCAGGTGAGGTCTGATGAGGGCAGAGCAGAGGGGCAGAATCCTCCCCCTCGCCCTGCTGCCCACGCTGCTGATGATACAGCCAGGACTGGTTGGCTTCGGGGCTGTGAGTGCACGTTGATGGGTCACATTGAGCTTCTTGTCCATGGGCACCCTCAAGTCCTTCTCCCCAGGATTAGTCTCGATCTGTTCTCTGCCCAGCCTGTGTTTGTGCTCGGGATTGCCCCAGCCCAGGTGCAGGAAATTGGGTTGAACTTCGTGTGGTTCACACAGGCCCAACTCTTAACCATGTCCAAGTCCCTCTGGATGGCATCCATTTTCTTCTATGATTCTGCCGTTCAAAAGTATCAATTGGAACTGAACATTTTGAAAAATATTTCACTGATAATGAGGCGGGTCTTCAATATGTATTTCAGCTCCCAAATATGGAAGTTATGCTTTGGATCCCACTGGACACCGTTATCGCATCATGTGCCGAGATACATTAGCACTCCTGTTCTTTGCACCTTTCTTTCAACAAACAGTGGGCTTAGGTGGGAAGGTTCGGTCACAAGGAAGTAGGAATGTGAAAAAATTATGTAGTTACATAGTTCATTATTAGCAATAGCAATATTAGAACTACACCTTTACGTTACATCGAACACTTAGGATCATTTGCAGCAGCTCTCATCCCTGTAACCTGGCTGTATTACATAGGTACTTCATAGTGTTGCTGTAAGTTAGGACTGACAGAGATACCAGTCTCTCTAGTGATGTTATTTATGGCTGACAGTTTTATAAAGCAGTCTGTGTTTCTGAAGGAACAGCTGTGTGTTATCATTCAGAGAACACTTTATCTATCTATAGAGTCTCTCAGAAAAATCTGATTTACGGAATTATTAGTCTTACCTAGCATTTTGGCCAAGATGTTTGTGTAATATTTTTAAATGTATTATCTTTCATACTGGGGAAATCACAGGATTTAATTTTCTCTACCATAATGTGGCTGTATTTTTAACATACACTAAAGGCCTTCAAATTCTGGTTTATGCCAAAATGCAATTTAAAATCTGACTAAGGGAATATCTGTTTAATGTCACTGTGAAAGATCTTTTGTGCTGGCAGCTAAGAGTTCTGAGTGGCATTCACTTATAATTCCCCTGGATCATTACTTGCACATCTTTTTCATTCACTCCCATCTTTTTGGCCAACATTTTAAAATACATCTTTAAAATTCAAAGATAGAAATCAGTGGCAGCAATAGCAGGAACAGAAAAGCTGCTGCTCTGGCTTCAATCAAAGGCCTATCTAGTCTGGTATCTTATCTCCTCTGAGGCCAGAAATGCACAGGAGAAGAACAAGGCAGGGGTGCAGACTGTCCTACTCTCTCTCAGCTTCCAGTGATGTGATGTAGGAACATCCAAGCCTGAGTGTTATCACTGTCATTAGTCCCACAGGACTTTTCTCCAATAAAACATTACTTTTTAACCTTTGCAAATGCTTGGCCTCTTAAGCCAAAGGTCTGAACAATGTGTTCCCTGTGCCAACAGTATTTAAGGAACTTTATCAACGGAGGCCCCCCAGGTTATGCTCCCTATTGTGAAGAGAGGCTGAGGCGGACATTTGCCAATGGGACAAGGACACAGCCACCCAGCTGGCTGGAGCTGCAGGTACGAGCCCCTCCATGTCCTCCCCAAACAACTGGGGCTCAGGGTTTAAGCCTTTTCACTGCCACAAGAATCACATCTTTGTCAGGGCAGAGTGTGGGGCAACAAAATGCCTATTTCTGTCAAGATTTTCAGATAATTCCAACATATTGCATTCCCCGTACATCCTGGCTTTGCTCCAGAGTATGTTTGAGATCCGTCCTTTTGGCTGCATCGATATTTGTAGATTAAATGTGCGTGAGAGTGCTGTTGGGCATTGAGGCCAGCTGGCACAGAGCAAGCCCTCGTGTGTTCTAGGAAACTGTCTTCCAGATGAAGGTGGCTGCAGGCAAACTGCCTCCTGTGGGTGGTCCCTGGGACTTGTTTGGGGATAATCATAGCTGGAACAGGCAGTTTCTGCAAAAATTGCTGTTTTTCTATAGTGGTTTGCAAATATGTTTGTGCTCGGGCCAGTGTCCATGGGCATTCCCAGGCACGCTTGTATTTACTAAATTAGGCACCTTGATGACTGAATGTAATAAATAAAATATCTGTGACTTCCAAGTGCTTCCAGTGGCTGACCGTACATTATCCCATTGATAAATCTGGTATGGTAGCATTGAAAAGCGGCCAGTCACAGTGGGATCAGGAATTAGTAAGTGGTTACCAGAGTGGGGTGGAGGAGTATGCAGGGAAATAGTACTGAAATACACATAACGTTATAAAGTTTGACTTTAATCCTTTAGGCAACCAAGTCCAAGAAACCAATCATGCTGCCTGTCACGTTTATGGATGGGACAACAAAGACACTGTTGACAGACTCTGCAACAACTGCTAAAGAGCTCTGTAATTCTTTGGCTGACAAAATCAGCCTGAAGGACCGATTTGGTTTTTCACTCTACATTGCACTTTTTGACAAGGTATGTCAAGTTCTGTTCCTGAATAGCTGCGTGAAAGAAGGGAGAGGTTCTCCTTGTAGTCATATAACTTCCAGAAGGCAGAAGGATTATTTCTACAGTGCAAGTGTCGGCATGATTTTCACAATAGGAGTAGTCAAACTCTGCAGCTGGCTTATAGGAAAATCTCTCTCATTGGAGATATTCAGAATTCAACAAGAAAATACAGAGAAACCCATTCAAAGATGCACTGTTCTGACCAGTGTGCTAGACCAGAAACCCTCAGAAATTCCCTTCCTTCTGCATACTTATGTGATGCTATTCTCTTGCTCTCAGTTTGGCTTATTAGAGAAGAATTTCCAGTAAAACGACCTACCTGGATTTTTATGCAAGGGAGCCAGTAAAATTTAACTGGAAAGCTAACAGTTGAAACTAAGCTTCCAGAATGAGCTGAAATTCAACCTGCAATTCCTGCATTGGCATTTAACCTGATTTGTTTAACATAAAACCACATCTTTTTCAGAAATTCTGTAAGAATAAAGGTGAGCATAAATGAGAGGGGTAAAACGTCATCAAGTGAGACAACAGTTGCAAATCAATGAAACTGAAATATTCCAAGAGCTGCTGTATAAGAGGATGAAGTATATTCTCACCTACAGATGTGGCCACCTCTGCCTCTATGTGGAAAAAAAAATGGTTTATACGCTGTCTGCTTCATCTTTTTTAGGAGACATTCAGCCAGGGATGCTAAGTCTGAGGGGATACAGTGCTTTAGGGGCTTCATGGCAGACCCCAATGAGAAGACAGACAAATTTCTGTAACAGGACAGGCTTTTTTATTCTGGGTTTTTCTGATGCTTAGCATGGTTGGGTTCAAGCCCATGACTTTGAAACAGTGTGTCTCAAAGCACAGTATGAATCAACAGGAGTTTAAAAATAAGACTGTTGGCTTTGCTGCTTTATGTTGATGCTCTCCTTTCAATCTGGATGGGAAACTAGAGCTCAGAATGGAATGGCTCACCCAGCCATGCTGCAGAACTACTCAATCTTGGCTGGCTAGAAGACATAGATACATTCATTGTTTTGATTGTAAAAGAAGTCTGGCTGAGTGACTCAAAAATAGATCTCTCTACCTAGAAAGGTCTGCATTTGGTCAGGTGGATGCCACATTTCCCTCTGCCCTGCCTAGGTGTCCTCGCTGGGGAGTGGCAACGACCACGTGATGGATGCTGTGTCCCAGTGCGAGCAGTACGCCAAGGAGCAGGGAGCACAGGAGCGCAACGCGCCGTGGCGGCTCTTCTTCAGGAAGGAGATCTTCACTCCCTGGCACAACCCAAGTGAGGACAACGTGGCCACCAACCTCATCTACCAACAGATCGTGCGAGGGGTGAAGTTTGGGGAGTACCGGTGTGACAAGGTATGCGACCTCAGCAGCTCCCAGTCTGGCCCAACAAGTATCTCTGAGATGGTGAAATAGGTTACAACAAAGGGGATGATAAATATTCCTCCGTAGACACCCATTAGCTTGGGAGTTATGGTATTCATGTGGAAAATAGGAGCTACAGGAATCAGACCGTCTTGATTGGGCTTGTATGCTTCCATGTGCTGCATGAGCACTCTCTCCTGGTGAATTTTGGATGGGAGAGTGAACAGGCACTTCGTCCATCCACCTCAATTTGGAGGGCCACAAGTAGTCTGTAACCAGATCACCAGAGCAGGAGTACACAGCAGAACCCTGCTTGGTGAATCCTGCCAAGCCTTAGGCATGAGAGATGATTTGCAGGATACCCAGACCTCTGCCATGAAATACAAACCCAGTAATGTTGCCGTATACTGAACAGACACTGGCAGCATAAACTTAGGGCATTAGAGTCTCTGGGAGCTTACAGAATTATTCCAGTGTAACCAAAATTAGCATTTCAGGAAACATGAAAATCTCTGAAAATGCCCATCGTGTTTTTTGGGTAGGATTTTTTGGAAAACAGACGACTTTTTGTGGGGGTTGTGTGGGATTTTTGCTTCTGTTTAAAATCATCCATGTGTCATATTGAAGACATCTCTCTTCCCCAACACCTGACCATTCTCCTGTGAGCCGGTAGAATCCAGCTGCCTTGGAAACTAAGTCATCTTTTCACATCTATATTGAATTAACTGCAGCTCTTTATCCTGTTGGAAGTCCTTCCCTTTCTCCCACACCTTCTGTTACTCCTGGTCTCCTTGTGCTATTACAATTTCAGTAGCTCTATTGCTTCACACCAAGTGCTTGATATGCAGCTGCATTAAAGGATGTTTTACAGTTCTGCATTATGCACACGTGCAGTTGCTGGGCTTCCCAAATGTGGGAAATGATGGACACACGGGGTTTTCAATCATTAAGCTTTGTCTGCCATGGCAAAATCACCCATTGCTGACTGTAGGCATCAGGAACAGACTGATCTGCAAAGAAAGGCTGGGGCAAATGTTGCCACACAGTGCAGTGATGTGTGGTGCTGGTCACTGAACATGTTAAGGCTTAATCACAGCTTTTAGCGATCAGTGTCCTGAACTTCAGATGTGCGAAAACCTGCAAAAGGTGAAGTTCTGCCAAAAAGAAGCATCCCCACACAATTCTGTACTACACCCAGCCTCCACAACAGGCTCCTTGAGTGGTGGAGGATGGATGTTGTGATACCCTGGAAACAGCATTAACTTGGTTTGTTTGGCTCCCACAGGAGGAAGATCTGGCAGAACTGGCTTCCCAGCAGTACTACGTGGACTATGGGTCAGAGATGGTACTGGAAAGGCTGCTAAATCTAATTCCATCCTACATTCCGGACAGAGAGATCACAGCTTCAAAAACAGTGGAAAAATGGGCTCAGCTCATTATAGCTGCACATAAAAAGGTGGGGACAAAAATCACCAGTCGAGGACCACATTGTGCTTCAGTAGCTTCATATGCCTTTAAAACATGTGTCAGACATCACAGCTCAGCTCTTAGCCTGGCCTGCAGCTAAATCAACGAGAAAGAGCAGGGTTTGTTTTAACCATATTCAGCTTTACCACTGGTTTCTACGCAAGATCTGACAGAAGACACCCTGCAAAGATTTACTGTGAGATGCAAAGCACCATTTCTGGGGTGACATTCCTGTTACATGAGACTGTGGTGTTACTGGTTGTGTTACACAGGTGGTTCACGTCTCCAGGCATTGTCAGGACCTTGTTGTGCCAAGCATTGTATAAAACCTCCCTGACTTCAATTAGAACATTTGTAGCGTTCTCACATAGCAGCACTCCATAACTCCTTACCCAGGACTCATGACCGCTCATGAGGGGTGATGTTCCTGCATGAGGATGGGCATTCATTTAACATCGGGAGCCGGCTTCAGATTAGGATCCCTACAGTGTAAACATCTCCATGTGCGTTAGGAGTCTCACCTCACCTTAAGTGTCAGTGGAGACATAGGGATTCACTTGGATCTTGCACATTCTCTGTCAGCCTGTCAGCCTTGTACAGAGGTGTCAGGNAAAACCTAAGGCATCATAAGGATGCCCTAAATAAGGGGCTTAAGGGCTGATGAGGGTCCAGTTCCAGCTAACGGAATGTCAAGCTGAAAAGTAAACACTTACTTTAGGGAAACGCAAAGTCAGCTGAGGTGAACCTCACTGAGGCCGGTCACTCCAGATGCTTGCCCAGCCTCTCTAAGTCAAATTATTCCCTAAAGTGGAAACAGAAGGCCAAGACTTTGCCCAAACTTTCAGTTGTTCCTGTAGTAGTTTGTTTGGCCCTTAGCCACACTGAGACTTCCATTAATATTTGTTCCAAGATCTTCAGGTTACACGGATTGATTTTCCTTGCTCTCTTTCTGGATATAACTGTGTTTTGCTTCATGTTGGTTGTGGTTTGCTTTTTCTGTAGGGAATTTATACTCAGAAGAGGGCAGACCCAAAAAAGGTCAAGGAAGAAGTAGTGGATTTTGCACGTTTCAAGTGGCCTTTGCTGTTTTCTCGGTTTTATGAAGCCTTCAAATTCTCAGGTGAGTCAGTAGAGCACATCCCCAGAGGACAAGATGTTCTAAAGCAAAAGGAAGGAGAGATGGAGATTCCACAGATAAGAAGGGGAACCATCTAGCTGGTCTTTTTTGGTTACACTGTTTTTTGTTGCATCCTGATTAGGGATGGCTCAGGCTATGGGTCTGCCACTGTTTCTCTCCATTAACAAAACATCCTCCTTTGAAATATTTTCTGTGTCCTATGACCCTTCATGAACTGATTGAATGTCTTGTCTTCAACCCAGGGCCAAGCCTGCCAAAAAATGATGTGATTGTAGCTGTCAACTGGACAGGGGTGTACTTTGTGGATGAACAGGAGCAGGTTCTCTTAGAGCTCTCTTTCCCAGAGATCACAGCTGTGTCAAGCAGCAGGTAAGGAGGAATAGACTTGGCTGGCAGTCTCACAATAAATCAGTCCTTTTCCAGCCCTATGCCTCTGGATGTCATTATGTTTCATGTTTATGTCTCCTATAAAAATATATCCCAGAGGAGGAAAGCTGCAAGGGCAGAGTTTCACCCTGGCCACCATTAAAGGTGATGAATACACTTTCACCTCCAACAATGCAGAGGATATCCGCGACCTGGTGGTGACTTTCCTTGAAGGACTAAGGAAACGATCCAAATATGTGGTCACTCTCCAAGACAACCCAAACCCAGGCAAGTAAATAGCCCAGCTTAGTGGTAAACATATGGATAGATTTAATATTCCCCAGGAATTTGGAAAAAGACAATTCAAACCAATGGTTGGGTTTTTTTACAGTGGGAGAAGAATCTGGGTTCCTCAGCTTCCTTAAAGGAGACCTGATAGTTCTGGACCAGGACACGGGAGAACAAGTGATGAACTCGGGGTGGGCTAATGGGTTCAACGAACGGACCAAGCAGAGAGGGGATTTTCCAACTGATTCCGTCTACGTCTTGCCTACAGTCACCATGCCTCCGCTGGAGATCGTGGTAAGCTGTCTTATGGAGTTACAGAACTTGGTACAATGCCCAGGGAGGTCAAAGCCTTCCTGAAGTGGTTAGATCTGGTCAGGTCTCCTTGAAGGTAAGGCAGAAACCAAAGTGGATGAGAGAGGTGACAAGTTGTCCAAGACACAAGTGATTTTGGCCTTTCTTCTGATCTTGGCACTCAGGACACCACACACTTGTGACTTGGAGTATCCGTGTATTGTGTTAAATCGCTCCAGCTGCCCTGTTTGCTTAAAGGTGTATTTGTGGTTGGAGGGAACTGCTACATTCACATATGGAGCTCTAGGTTCCAGAGCACATTATCTTCCTCAGGAAATGATCCACGTTATGGAAACATTTGTTATTTCTTGCATTAGTGACTGAGAATGGCACAGAGAAGTGACAACTCCACAGTTCTAACTGCCTGTTAACAGGAATTGATGGATTAGTCTCATTTTCATTGTTCTTGTTTTGTATCTGCTTCCTCTCTTTGAATACATCAGGTATATTTTATTTCAAATATACCAGGTAACAGAGAGCTTTTCATCCCACAGGCTCTGGTCACAATGACCCCTGACCAACGACAAGATGTTATCAGAACCTCTCAGATGGCAGTTTCAGACAGTGAAGAAAGAGTAAAGCCGTACACCTTGGAGGAATTTTCCTATGATTATTTTAGGTGAGTTTTTCAAACCATTCTCAAAAATTATAGGAATCCATCTTCGGGTAGCTCGGGAATCAGGAAAATTTTGCTACTGGAAAAGACTCTGAATACCCCAAGATGTGACTTTGTACAACTGCAACCTCTGGTTTAGGTCATGGCATTTGAACAGCAGGTTTTCCACAGACAAGGTTTTATAAAGCATTTCTTCTCAGCAGACGTGTTGCAATGTGAAATTTAATATTATGTGGGAGGATGTGCTTAGACTATATAGGCATTTTCATCTCAGCTCCAAAAATTTAAATGTGCACCGCTGCTGAATGCAGCTGACCAAAGCTCCCGCTTCTGTTTGGATGGGCTGGCAATCCAAACAGGCAGACCAGATCCTCTGGGATGCCTTCCACTTGTCAGGCTTATACTGCTAGGTGATATTCTCTCAGTGCGGCTGCCTTGACCCTTCATCCATCATCCCTCCTGTGGTTAGAAGCTTGTTGGGGTAGGGTAGGTGGTTGTGGTGTCAGTACTAGGATAGGGTCTATAAGAGACTCTTCTGAGCCATAGGAATGTACAAGTGGTTATCTTTGGGCAGAACTGGAGCTTGCTAAATTGTGATGTCCCATTTGGTGTAAGAGCTCATTAGCCAGGTGTTGTGAGCAACCTTTCTAGGTGAAACATTGGCCATAACCTGTCCCTTTTATCCCTGTAATCTTCTACCTCATGCTTTGTATTTGCCACCAGACCACCTCCAAAGCACACCCTCAGCCGGGTCATGATCACCAAGAGCCGTGGAAAGGACAAGTTGTGGTGTTACACCCGCGAGCCCATCAAACAGCCACTGCTGAAGAAGATCCTGGGCAGCGAGGAGCTGTCCCAAGAAGCCTGTATGGCCTTTATTGATATCCTTCCTCTGCTTGGGAGTGCTCTCGGGCAACAGGTCTGACAGGCAAAGAGCTGAACAGGCTGTTCAGGGCCCCAAGCAAAGCACAAAGAAAGGTTTGTGGTCCTTCTTAAGGGCTGTGGGACCATGTCACAGGCTTGGAGATGGGTCTGTGCCACAAATCTGTACTTAAGCACCCTTGAAATCTGAGGTGTGTCTACTTCTTAATAAATTAGGATTAGGGGACTAGTTATTGAGTCCTGCTGGTCCACACTCACTGGTGCTGTTCTGTCTTGGTTCAGCTGACTCTCTGCAAAATGTGCCTGCTGTGGAAGGCCACAGCCCTAATCCGTGTGGATGCGGACCAGTCTACATGGCCTCAGGAACAGGGTTTGATGCCTGAATATCCCTTTGCAGCCACTTCTGTAGTCATGTGTAGGATGTCTTTTAATAACATCATCCACAGAGGGGCTTCCCCAAAAACCCCAGTTAGCTTATCCTTGACTCCTACCTCCCACCAGTGCTGAAATATATGGGTGACTACCCATCCAAAAGGACCCGCTCAGTCAATGAGCTGACAGACCAAATATTTGAAGGTGCCTTGAAAGCTGAACCCCTGAAGGATGAAATCTACTGCCAGACCCTCAAGCAGCTCACAGACAACCACATCAAGTAAGAACTGTTCATTCCCCTTGGCCCAAATGCACTAGACTGTGTTGCACAAAGCAGATCTGAAGTGTCCATGCCCTGAGTGATTTTTTCCCTCCTGGGTTTCTTCTTGCGCAGATACAGTGAAGAGAAAGGCTGGGAGCTGTTGTGGTTGTGTACAGGCCTTTTCCCTCCAAGTAACATCCTCCTGCCCCACGTCCAGAGGTTCCTGCAATCCCGGAAACATCACCCCTTGGCAGCAGACTGCATCCAGAGACTCCAGAAAGCCTTGAGGTATGGCACCAAAAGACCTCCTAGTCCTGACTGTACCACAACATCCAAGTATGGGTGAGAAAATACAACTGGGAGATATTTTGGTGACTGGGGGCACAGTGAAAACTCACAGCCCTCTCTCTATTCCACCAAACTGATTGAAAGGGACATTAGTTTGCTGATAAGTAGTGCAGAAAAATAGAAATGAGTCAACTCTGTCCAGATCCAGTTAAGTCACTTTCTTCTTTTTAGGAGGAAAAATATTCTAATATTAAGAAGCTAGCTGAAGTTATTCAGAAAGAATATGCATAAACAAAGGATTCTTGCTTTGATAACGCTGTGACACTTGCCACCTCCTGTTTTGCAGGAATGGATCCAGGAAATACCCGCCCCATCTGGTAGAAGTGGAAGCCATTCAACACAAAACGACCCAAATTTTCCACAAGGTTTACTTCCCTGATGACACCGATGAGGTAAATGGGGGAGAAGGAAATCTTTTCTGTCAGGATGGCTGTCCATTTTCTTATTAAAATCACAGAAGAGGCTAATATTGATTCTGATTCAGAAAAGTTCAGCCTTTCCAGCTGAAAGCTGGACCAAAGCGTTACAAGGAAAATCCATCCTTGTCTAGTCTGATTTGTTGCAATTTGTGTTTCTCAAGATGCTCTTCTGGTGTTCACTGGAGGCTTTATATAGTATGACTGCAGAAAGAGAGAAGCTGGATGGGTTCATCCATTCACTCACAGTAGCTCACAAGCCTTGGCTCTCAGTTATTTGGAGCCTAGACCAACAGGTATGGTCCACCCAGGAATACTCGGGGAGGTACCATGATGGGGCTCCCTGGGGGCTGGGCAGACTGTTGCAGCACTGGCAAGTAGGTGACTGAAATTGCCCCTTCTGACCTGAGATGACAGAAGTCATACCTGCACTCAGGAAGCTCTCGATAAGCATCTGACGTGCTGATAAGGCAGCTGGTCATACTGACTCCAGAGCAGTAGGTGTGTCCTTGCAGATACTGCTGCCTCACAGTACTGATTAGTCTTCCTGTGGGGCTCACATCTCTCTCTTCCCTCATGCCCTTGGGTACAGCTAAAATCCTGTATTCCCCAATGGGTTTATTTGTAAAACAGTCCACACCCATAGAAGGAAAAGGGTGATTCCCCTGCAGCAGCTGTGAGTGCCCTTGTTTATCTGTAATGGAGAGTTGAGAGAACTCTTGGGGTTTCTCATCACTTGAGTATTTTTTCCTACATGACCAGCAATAGGCATGACACTGCTTCATACTCATGCGTGTGAGAGCCAGTAGAAGGAGGCAGTGGGGACTTCTGCACTTGGATGGGTTTGCTGGGATCCGTTTGGCCATGGAAGTCATCATGTGGACTGGCAGAGTAGCATCGTTTCAGTGCAACATACATCTGCACTGAAGTTGCATTAGCAGCACTGAACCCCAGATCAGACTATCGTGGGATGTGGAGCATGGGTCCTGGTGGTTTGGTGATTCAGGCTAACACAGTCATGCATGTGGTGGTCAGAAGCTTAAATTCCTTAAACTGCTGTGGACTGAATCTCATTAAGTGGGCAGAGCCAAACTGAGGCAATGTAAATGCTGAGCACAGCTCAGAAAGCGAAATCGGAATTGGGGTGTGCATACAAATGGGATAGACCTTTAAACATCCCATCCTTTAGAGATCCATAAAACAGGAATCATTTTCCCTCTATTCTGCTATCTCGAAATCAGGCATCTGGCTTAGCCCTGTTCTAAGCCAGGCATCTGACTTCCTCATCATCACTGGAGAGACAGCTGGGACGAATCAGCCTGGAGGTCTCTTACTCTGTCTTTCCCACCCCTCTTCCCTCAAACAAATAGTTCTGACACTTCACTGTTAGATCAGAAAAATTTCCTGTATTGCCTGGAGAGCTCTGGATAAGTCAGCACAGGATATGGATACAGCATTACAAAGCACAGTGGTACAGCAGTAGCGTGACAGAGCTTCTGTGGACATCCCTTCCAATTCCCAGAGCCCCAGTCCACAATGTCACTGATTTCACTGCTGGTGGGCATCTAAATCCCTCTGTGCGTGTGCTCCTGGAGCTCCTCAAAGAGTGCAAAAAGTGGAAATTAACCTTGAGACAGCAGTGGTGACAATCTTCCTCTCTCTATAGGCATTTGAGGTGGAATCCAGCACGAAAGCCAAGGACTTCTGCCAGAACATCTCCAACAGGCTGCTTCTGAAGTCCTCTGAGGGCTTCAGCCTCTTCGTCAAAATCTCCGACAAGGTGAGTGACGCACCGTGAGGTACTCAGGACAACCCACTTGCCAGTGGGTACACATTGGTAGAGCCACAGCCATGTGGTGAGAAGCATTTCTCTACGAGCTGTGTGGCATTTCTGAGTCAGATCTGACCTGATACAGGCCGTGTTTGCAGTCCCATAGCCCTGACTTCCAGCAGTCACCCCAAAGGACTTACAGACAGGCAAAGCCCTCCTAGCCTGTTGCTGAGTTGGGTTTATAAGAAAGGACTAAGTAAGAAAAATGTGCAGGTTAGAGCTGCCTCTGGCAACTGGGAGAAATCTATGGAGACAGTCATCAGGAAGGGAAAGGAATTTTTGTGGTGAAACAAGTTGCAATAAGGAGTAATGGGTGAAATTAGAGACAGAGCCTGAAGCAAGGCAGTGGCTTTCTCACATCAGCAGTTTGTAACACATCAGTGTAGGCAGCACAAAGCAGTAACAGCTACAGGAGATGGCCTGGGGCCAAACCTGCCTGTGGTGTCTTGCCACTTGTTTTGGGCACCACAATATAAGAAGGAAATAAAACTGTTGGAGAGGGCTACGAAAACGGTGAAGAACCTTGAGGGGAAACCATATGAGGAGCAGCTGAGGTCACTTGGCTTGGTCACCCTGGAGGAGACTAAGAGGAGACCTCATTGCAGTCTGCAACTTCCTCATGAGGGGAAGAGGAGGGGCAGACGCTGATCTCTTCTCTGGAGTGACCAGTGATGGGACCTGAAGGAATGGCATGAAACTCTGTCAGGGAACACTTACGCTAGATACTAAGAAAAGGTTCTTCACCCAAAGGGTGGTTTGGCACTGCACCAGGCTCCCCAGGGAGGTGGTCATGGCACCAAGCCATGACAGAGTTCAAGAAGTATTTGTACAACGCTGTCAGGGACATGGAGTGATTCTTAAGGATATCCTATGCAGGGCCAGAAGATGGACTTTGATGATCTTTCTGGGTCCCTTCCAACTAAGGATATTCTGTGATCCTATTGTTGACTCACTTGCTTAGTCTTCGTGACTATGTGCTGTGTCCCCCAGGTCATCAGTGTGCCAGAGGGAGATTTCTTCTTTGACTTTGTGAGACACCTGACAGACTGGATAAAGAAAGCAAGACCAGCAAAAGATGGTAACGATAACTTTTTTCCATTATGGGTCACACACAGCCTTCCTACAGCCTTCCGGCCCTTTAAAACAAGACTGATCACATAGCCTGCCACAAGCGTTGGAACAGGCTGTTCATGGCAGTGGTGGAATCACTGTCCTCTAGTGTTCAAAAAAAATGTAGATGTGGTGCTCAGGGACATGGTTTAGTGGTGCTCCTCGCAGTGTTAGGTTAATGGTTGGACTCAATCTTAGAGGTCTTTTCCAACCTCAGTGATTCTGTGATTCTATGATCTGTTGGGCCACACCGATAGGGGTGGTGCTCTCTGCACCACCCTCACTTAGAGCAGTCACCCCAAAGGATTTAAAGCACAGACAGGCAAAGTTCTCCTAGCCTGTTGCTGGGTCCATCACCTGGGAGATGGTCCACCCAGGAGCAGCAAAACCTCTGCTCCAGGGCTAGTTCTGACCCCTGTGAGGAGCACCTGCTGGAGGGCAGCTCTCCAGGAAGTTCCTGCAGGAAGGTTTCAGTGGTGGGATTCATCTCACCTCACCGACCACATCCAGAGTGGAACTGGCTGCAGCTCTGCTGAATTCACCAGTGGCTGCAAGACACAGGTGCCTCCAGGGTGCAACTCCTCTGTCCTGTGTTAGGCATGGGCACTATCAAAGAAGTTGTGCAAGTGAACCCAGACACTTTTTCCACTTCATTAAAGCTTTGCATGGCAGTGATGTGGTTTGTTCTGCAAAGTCAGAGCCCACTTGGCCTTGTGAATGTTCCTGTCCCTGCAGGTTGTGATGGCACATGGGTACTGCTGGGTGCAGACACCAGCAGGTACTCACCACTGCTCTTATGTTTGCTTCACTTGCACAGGTATAGTGCCTTCCCTCACCTACCAAGTGTTCTTCATGAAAAAACTGTGGACCAACACAACGCCTGGAAAAGACTCGATGGCAGACTCCATCTTCCACTATTACCAGGTGCGCCGGGACTCTGCAATAGCAGTGGAGATTTGGGAGGGATTAGGAGTAGGTTTCAAAGACTTGTCCATTTGCAGATGTTCCCTGGGCACAGCCTCTTAGCTGGGGGCTGGATACCTCCACAAACTCCTTTTAACATCCGAGGATGAAGGTCCACAGACATCTTCTCTACCTCTCTGTTGTTCTTTCTTCCGTGCAGGAGTTACCAAAGTACCTGCGTGGCTACCACAAGTGCTCACGGGAAGAGGTCCTGCAGCTGGCGGCTCTCATCTACCGGGTCAAGTTTGAGGATGACAAGTCCTATTTCCCCAGCATCCCCAAACTCCTGAAGGAGCTGGTGCCTCAGGACCTCATCCGACAGCTCTCTCCAGATGACTGGAAAAGGGTAAACCAGCAGCTTGATTCGTACGCTAGGCATAGCTGGGAGATGCCCAGTCTCTCAGATGACTTGTCTGACATTCAGTGCTGAAGCTGGATTGACAGAGTGAGTGACCCCTGATCCTTCTTGAGCCTTATCAGAGCTTCAGCCTCCCTGGCACCACCAAGAGGAGAAATTGTATATGCGTGTTCACATACACGTGCCTCGCCCTGGGTTTTCTTTGTCCTGAGACTGTGGCTGTAGCGGTGGATGCAAAGCAAGGGGGAAACATGCTAAGAGATGGTCTCATGTAGAGGTGGTCTGTCATTTAATGCAGACTAATGAGTAAAGGGATAATTCTCCCTGCTTTACACAGGGAGAGCTGTGGCACAGGTGCAAACAGGTCTAGCCTTAAAATATTAGAGATGTCTCACTGCCAAGAAATAGTCTGGTAAGTCCTTTCTGTTTCCTGTCTGCTAGCAGCATCTCTGGGTTGAAGGTCTCTCAGTCTCCTCTGCTGTATAAATTGGAGAATCAAAATTTATAATCTCTTTATGGAGTCACCAGCTCAGCTCACCTACGAAGGACCTGCCCTGGTTCCAGGCCCTGCTCCACTGACCAGCCAGCACTTTTTTGAAGTGTTATTGGAACAGAGACTAGAACCAAACATCCGTGTCAGGTTGGACAGGACTCAGAGCAACCTGCTCTAGTGGAAGGTGGCCCTGTCCACTGCAGGAGAGTTGGACTAGATGACCTTTCAAAGGTCCGTTCCAACCCAAACTCTTCTATGAGTCTGTCATCGTGCAACTGATGCTCCTTCCCTGCAAATATCCCTGGTGGCAGGTAGTGCACACCATCCACCTCTGTTGTGTTTCTCTCTTGCAGTCAATCGTGGCATACTACAACAAACACGCGGGCAAAACAAGAGAAGAAGCCAAGCTTGCCTTTCTAAAGATTATCTTCAAGTGGCCTACATTTGGATCAGCATTCTTTGAAGTGAAGGTAACTGCCCTGGGGGTTCTCTGACAGCTTTTAGCCAAGATCAGGAGCCCTGTACCACAGAGGGGTTCCAGATCTGAACCAGACTGGGATGACCCTGATGAAACAGGGAAGAAGTGTCATACTCTTCATCATAAAGGGCAAATACACTCATTCATTGCTGCCCTGCCTCTTTACACCAACAGAAGCATTGTAGAGCTTCAGCGTATCTCAGTCACTGGGGCTGTTCCCACAGATAAGCTGCTGAACACACAACAGCCCTTCTCTGTTTTGCCAAGGCAAGGGAGAACCTGTGGTTTTCCAAGGCATGTTTCTCGACCCATCACAAATCAAATCCATCCACCATGGCACTAGAGTTCATCAAGGACAGTAGAAGCCAGTGCTGTCAGGAGAAGACAGGGAGAGAGGAAATAGGAAGGGGTCTGATTTTGCTTGACACATCCTCTAACCGGTTTATCTCATTTCCAACAGCAAACTACAGAGCCAAATTATCCAGAAATCCTTCTAATTGCCATCAATAAGCATGGAGTCAGCCTCATTGATCCCAAAACCAAGGTAAGCGAAACTTAGGTATTCACTAGATGCTCCTGAGCCCAGTCCCCAAGCCCTCACGGAAGACATCCCAAAGAGCGTGTTGTTCAGAACTTAGTGAGTTCTCTTTAAGCCTAGTTAGAAAGGCTGGATAGACAGAAAACTTTCTGGATGCAGAAATTCACTGTTGCACAGAGACAGCCCAGCCTTTTTCAACAAAGGATGGATTGGGAGCATCAACTGTTAGGGCCCAGTCCCTGGAGAATGCACGCACTCCTTCCTTAATGCTTTCACAAGCAATAGGACAGGAGCTGGAGTAAATGAGATCCTCCTAGTTGCTTCCACCACCTGCATGGTCATTCTGGTATGGCAGTCCTTCACAAGCTCTGGAGGATCTGGAGTCTTGATCTCACTGTCATTCCCATGAGTCTCATCACAGTAGACATGCTTGACCTGCTGTGATGGAAAGTGAACAGGGACATGAGAACTGCCCACAGCCCTTCATGGAAGTGGAGGCTCTTGCATGTTGAGTGTCAGTCTTGTGTTCCCACCAGGATATTCTCATCACTCACCCCTTCACCAAGATCTCCAACTGGAGCAGTGGCAACACGTACTTCCACATAACGATTGGCAACTTGGTGAGAGGAAGCAAGCTGCTCTGTGAGACCTCCCTGGTAAGAAGCGTTAAAGGTTAGACCAAATCCTGCCTTTGGCAGCAAATTGTGTCTCAGGGATTCTCTGGGCTGAAAGTAGTCTCTCAGAAGAGCTGCTGATATGTTTGGTTTTTTCCTTCTGAATTTCCCATGGCTCTTCTCAATGAATCAGGGCTCTCACTTGGTCCATCATCCAACGTACAAGCAGGCCTAAGGTGCTTGGGGTGTTGCCGTGTCAGGAGCATGGGGGATTGCTCCCTGTCACTAGACTGAAAAACACATTTAAGCTGGTATAGGCTCAAGGGGTACTCTTGAGTCCTTTAACCAATATCATTTACCCTGCTTGTCCCTAGTAACAACCACAGCAACAAACCTCCTCCTAGACCATCTTAAACCCAAAGGACGAAGGATAAAAATTCCTTCTGTATGAGTTGTTATTGATCCGAGGTATTCAGTATTTTGTTGCCCATTTGAAAATTCATGTCCTATCCAAAGCTCCCTATGTCCTCAGCCTCAGAAGCATCCTGGGACAGGAAGTTCCTCCATCTCAATGCTGCAAATTATATTTGGTCAGTGTTCCTTGTGGCGGTGACATTTCACCTAAGGAGAATGGTGGAACAGGTCAAAATGTACCTTAAAACTTGAAAGTCAACAACTGGTGGCCAATATGTTCAGGAGGCACAAGCCAGAGACTGTAAACTGTGTGCTAGAAGCTGGTTACATCTTCTTTCTCCTCCTCAGGGGTACAAGATGGATGATCTTTTGACCTCGTACATAAGCCAGATGCTAACAGCCATGAGCAAACAGAGGAGTGCAAAGGGTAGCAAGTGAACTGCAAGAAGCCACTGGCATGTGGTCATGGGGCTAATTCACCAGCTGAGGGCTGTGGGATACCCATGCAGCTGGGCAAGAACCTTTGCCTCTCAGATGTGGAAGATGAGCCGAACACCATCAGGGAGTTCACTGGACTCTGATCTTGAGGGCTCCAATCCCACCTCCCCTTCCAGCGAAGATGACTATCTCTGACCTCCTATTCACCTTCCTCACCCTGCATCCCAACTCCATCCTACACCTCAAAGATTTCCAGGGGACACCACTGCTCTCAGAGAGTGACCAAGACAAAGACACTCCAGCAGGAGGTTTACCTGAACCCAGTGGTTGGCGTCACAAAGGCTCTTGGAAGAGGATTTGTGTGTCTGTGTGTGTGTGTGCGTGTGGCTTGCTTTGTTTCCATTTGTTGTTTTTTTTCTTAAATATGAGAGCTGTTAGGATGCTAACAGGTTTTTGGTGAAGTTCTGGGAGTTGCAGGTTTGAAGAGGAATAACAGAGCCCTGACCCATGCTGGAAAGATGTCCAATGAACACTGCAGGGATTGGGTTTTTGTCATTACAAAAGAATACACTGTGTTCTTACAGATGGACAGAAAGGAAAAGCAGACTGGGAGGAGCATATTTTAACTAGGAATCAGACTAAACAAACTACTGATTGAACAGGCTAGAGTACTAAAGTGCGATCCGTGCAATGCTGGAAATATTTAAAGAACAAATTTTAAAGTTTTGTTTCTTCTTCTATTTATTTTTTAAAATATTAAAAAGGAAAAAAAAATCCTGTATTTCGTGCCGATATCTGGATGCTGACTCGGGGCTGAGGGTGACCTGCAGAACAATCTCTTGCCCAGGGATTCCCCAAGAGCCATGACTGCCAGAAGCTGAATAAAGCACGTCTTTCCCAACTTAAGGGCTCAGCTGGAAGTGAAGCTTGGAAAATGAGTTATCTCCTTTTGCTCCCCGAGTCCAGAAAAATTAACCTTGGGAGGACTTCTACTGCAAGCTTCAATATGGATATAGGGGTTTTGAACACCCCATGCTTGGAAGACTGAGGCTGAGCTTATGTTGGGCTGTAATTCAAACGTGAACTTGGCCATTGGGTTTGTACCGGCTGATGATTTTATTGTGCTTTGTGTGTGTGTTTCTGTATAAAGCAGCTCTTCATGAGTCCCAGCTGGAGCTGAACCATTCAGAGCAAGGGCAGATCCTTGATTTCGGTGGGCTTTTCTCCATCTTTGATTGGCTGTTCTCATCTGCTGGCTGTTTGCCTCATCTGCCACCCAACGCCACGTAGTGCAGATTAGCCTACTTTGGAGCAGAGATGGGACCTGCTGGCAGAGAGGAGGCTGAAACTATGTTGTGTCTGGGGAGGATGCAGGGGAAGAAGCCTGGGGGTGCCTTTCCAAAATCCAGGCTTCAAAGGAGCACACGGCTGGCTGTGGGGTATCAGGAGAGGGGACAATTGTCCACCAAGATCTGGTGTTGGTGTCACTAACACTGAGTGGATCTCAGTAGATGTTGAGGCCTCTCTTGGTCCCGTGCATTGGGCTGGGTTTGGCTGCTTTTGTAGAAGTCCATATTGTGGGGTGTCAGATGCTGCTCTGTTAGGCTCAGCTGGGCTCAGGGCTCCAACACCGTGGTGTGCCTGGCAGAACTGGCAGCGCTGCCTACCAGACCTCCAGGACCATGACATCCAAGTGGAATGCAGCAGTGACTTGGGACTTTGGTTTCTCCATCAAAGCGAATGAGATGCTGTATGGAGACATCCACCAGCCAGACAGGGCTGCTAGGAGGTCCCCTTCCTCCATCATCCCCTACCCAAAGCACTCTGGTGATGGGAGCATGGTTACACCGGCCAAGGCTACCTCGGGAGCCCAGCTGCCTTCACACCATCTATCTCTGACATTTCTCACCCTTCCCCAGCTGCCATGATCCAGCTGTCCCAGGGATCCCACCTGTCCTTAGACACATGCCTATCATCACCACACCATCGCTGCTTTTTCTGAGTCTCCAGCCATCCCTGCTTCCCACAGCACACTCAGCAGATGATCTGCTGCACAGCAGTGCTTCCAGAGTTGTTCTGGGTTATCTTTCCCCTCCCACCACCTTCGTCCCTCCACTTACAGCTCTGTTGGCCTCCCATGCACCCCATAATTTTGGGGGAGGCTGGGTCTCTGTGTGTGTGTGTACCTGTGTGTCTTGTGTAGTAGCATCTGCTGGCCTCTTTGTATTCACGCCAAGTGATGTAACATGAAAAAACGTATGTCCAAGTGAAATACCCCAATTAAAAAGCATCAAGTGGCCTGTGGGAGGCTGTTCTGCACTGTGCAGTTGTGGTGACATCTCCAGGGGGAAGGGTGGGATCAGGGCTCTTGGGTTCTTGTTGTGGACAAGACTTCTCCTTGCTCAGTGCAATTTCTGGTGAGAGCATCCAGCAATGGGGAGCAAACCATCAATGTACCCAGGCTGGAAATTAATTGAAATCTTTTTTGAGAGGGTAAAAAACACTGAAGTCTGGGAGTCTCCATTGCTTGTGCTCTATGACAAGGGCTGAATCTTTCAGTCAGTTTTGAGCTGAATCACTGGAAGTGTTGGGTGAAAAGTTTGTGTGTGGAAGTCAGATGACCAGCCATCTGCTTAACAGGGTTGCCAGACCCTGCTAGCTGTGAAGCAACAAAAACAGTGAGTAGCTGAGATGTGACACAATGTAAAGCATTGAAGGTCTGCCTGGCCAGGCTCTGCCTAGGCAAGGCTTCTGAGGATGAGGAGGGTGAGTACAGGGAGTTGCCAGTGCATATTGGCCGAGCAGCAGCTAGATGCATGGATCAAGGAGCACTGAGGTGGCTTTTCCCAATGCGTATTAAAGGCAGCGGCTGGGGGACCACAGCCAAGTCCCTCACTTGAACACCAAGGGACAGGCTGAGGAGCTCATGGCGCACACCATGCTCAACCTGCTCACAAGTGGTACCCATGAAAACCTACGAACCACCTAGGCATCCAAGGCATGGGGAGGGGGATTTAACACCATCCATTCCCCATTATTTCATAGATCTGGAGTTGCTCTACAACAATTCATCAGCCCTTTAGCCCTTTTCCAAAGGAGGATGCTTCATATTTTGCATTTCTAGCCTCCAAAATATTCCAAAAGTGCAACTTGGAAAGGTTTGGGTGCTTCTCAGCAGAGATAATTCTGAAACCTAATGCTTCCCTCTCACTCATGATCACTTCATTTAACAAAAGGCTCATGTACGAGAAAATGTCTATAGACTGAATCAGGTAAAGACTACGGTATTCTTTCCCTTTCCTAGTTTGCTGAAATAAGAACAAAACAGGATAGGAGAGATAAAATGTATTTAAAACATCACTTGAAATTTACAAAAAACATATCATCTGTTCAAGTAGAAAGATATGGCTTAAACCTGAGAGATGTTTACATCTCCCTTACAGAGCATAGGCCCCCTCCCCACTGTGTGACAGCAGCCACCTGGGAGAAATGAAAACTGGAATAAAGCCCAGGGTGTAGTACAGGTGTACAGACCTTCCCAAGGGAAAAGCGAACAGGACACTTGGTGGGACCAGTTCACACACAGCTCCATCCTTCTGAAGAAAAGGGGTGTGTTACTGGTAAGAGTCCCAGTAGCTACATGGCCAAGACACTAAAAATCCTTCACCCCCCCATGAGAATGGCATGCCCTCACCCACAGACAAGGGGAGGAGACTGTCCTGTTAGGCTATGGCAGGGCAAGAGGGGAGAAAGGAAAACCAAAATTGCCCCTGCCTCTGTTGTATAAAGGTACCTATTGTAATGACCCAGCCAGCAGCACCATCGTGGTGGGAATAGTGTGCTCTTGGGGATGGTGGACACCTGCAAGGAGGGAGGAAGGGAGGTAGTGTGTGGAGAAGAGGCTGGTCTGATAGGAGAAGTCTGGACACCTGAGAATGAGGAGGACTGGAGGATGCTTAGATGTTTGCAGCCTGTGTGGAAACAGGGCTTACACACAGCAGGAATGATTGCCCTGTGGGATGCCAGTGGTCTCGGGTAAACGGTGGCTCCCGTGTGGTTGCTGCATCTCATCAAAGTGCACAATTTCTTCATGGCTGAAACTCCGTCTGTGCTCTCCTACACCCCAAGGATCCCTGACAGGCATGGGAATGTGAGAAAAGCTGTAGGAGAGGAAGGTTGGTGCTCGTCTCCAGCAGGACCATGAAGGCAAATGGCTCCTCCTCACCAGGTAGATCTGAGCCCCCCCCAGCTGCTCTCCCCAGCCTCATCGAGATGGCAGGTCCATGTCCCCTCTCTGCCCGTGTCAGGCCAGGACGGCAGGCATGTCGTTGAGCTCTGGAAAAGGAGACACACAGTGAGCTACCAAACATCTGCATCTCTTCTGACAGCCACTGTGAGCAAACAGAAGCTGTTTGAAAATGCATGCAGCCCAGGTTGGGTCATTTTGCCTGGATGATAGCTCCATCATCCAGAAACGTGATGCATGGGAGGGTCCTCAGCCAATCCCACCCTGCCTGGCAGAACTGAGAGTGCTCAGTGCCTCCAGAGTCTCTTTTCACAGCATCGCAGAGTAATGAGTATTGGAGGGGACATCTGGAGGTGTCTGCCCCAGCCTCTGCTTGACGCAGGGCCAATTGGATTGAGCTGCTCAGGGGTTTGGGACTGAGACAACCCAGACTGCATCCTTCCTCATAACCTTCTTTATAAGTACACCAACCCACTCATCAGGATCCCAGTGCACCCACAGAAACCACCCTGAGCAGAATGCAGCTGCCCTCCTTGCCCTGCTCACCTGTCTTGAATTTGTTGTAGGTGCCATTCTCTATCATCGTGTTACTGTCCTGGGCACAGCAGGGGAAATCCTTCTCTCGCCACCTGCATGGAGCAAAGCATCTGGGTCAGGCCACTGCATGCTGTGGTTTCCTCACCAGTCCCCTGCTGCCTTGGACACCTTTTTACTACTTTGTGAGAGCAGGTATTTTGGGATTTTCTCAGGTCCTTACCAAGAAAGGACTCGAGTGCCTGACTGATGTCTAACCACCCACACTTGTGGTTAGACTAATGTCTAACCACACACACCAATGTGTGTGGCACACAGCATTTTGAAGGCAACTTCGTG